>JAXHKN010000092.1:0-64280 GCA_038407165.1 Ceratocystis variospora | reverse complement strand
CAGAGGCAGGGGCAGAGGCAGAGGCAGAGGCAGAGGCAGGGGCAGAGGCAGAGGCAGAGGCAGAGGCAGAGGCAGAGGCAGAGGCAGAGGCAGAGGCAGAGGCAGAGGCAGAGGCAGAGGCAGGGGCCGGTTTAGATGAAGCAGTAGAAATCGCTGTAGAAATCGCTGTAGAGGCCGCTGTAGAGACTGTCGGCAGCGCAGATTCAGGCAGAGACACAGACGCTAGTGTAGCTGAGGCAGAGTCTTGGAGTTGTGGAAGGCTGGGTTTCTTGTCGGGAAAACGCTGGGACTTTGCGGGGT
Organism: Ceratocystis variospora; assembly: GCA_038407165.1. Taxonomy (NCBI): domain Eukaryota; kingdom Fungi; phylum Ascomycota; class Sordariomycetes; order Microascales; family Ceratocystidaceae; genus Ceratocystis; species Ceratocystis variospora. The sequence continues at coordinate 63,980 of JAXHKN010000092.1, read as the reverse complement.
CGTCGCGGCTGTTAGCGTTTAACTTTGACTTGAAGCCGCGATACACGCCAGAGAATAAATCACCGGGTGATTTTGACGGGCTCGAAAGGAGGAGTTGTTGGGGTGTTGCAGTTGTAGTATTTTCGGGGTCTGGCTTCGAAAAAATTGAGATGTTCTCGTCGATGTTGGATTTGGCGGTTGGTCCTCGAAGTGACATTGTAATGAGCCTCCTGACCTGACGCGTGCGTATTTTTTATAGGAGGGATGGGTTGTTTTATAGTGGCTCTAGAGTGATTTTTTTCAGTGATTGTCGGCTGGGCAAATCTCTCTGAAACGGGAGAATTGATGGTACCACTAGCAGCCCTTCAGCGAATAGACTAGAATAGAATCTTTTCTCTTCTCCAAGATCCTATCCATAGACCAAGATAAAATAAATGACGGCAGAAAGCAACAGTACTTGTCGGGAATCAGAATGATTTTTAAGCACAACTAGTCTGATGTAGTAGTAGAAGGGAAGGGAAAAAAAAAATTGCAAAGAAGCAGAATCAGCAAAGAACAGCCTGTCCACGTAGTCGAGGTGAAAAGACTAGCTCGGACTTTTAAGGGCGACGCCAGCACAGATGCTGGCTGGGACAGTTAAAAAGACCTAAATCTATGACAAGGACAGAAAAAGACACAAGATGATGTAAACAAGGGGCAAGCAGGGAGGGAGTGCACTGAGAACGAAGACTGTGAAAAAGAAGGTTGAGTTCTAGACCTAATGACGGACGGAGTCTGGTCGTCCTGGCCTTGCTCTTCCCATGCTGCCTTGTGGCGGCTCAACCTCACATCGAGCCCCGTCATCGCCACGGAAACATGTGAGGGATAGGGCCAAATCCAAGCCATTGCGTTTCTGGTGGTGGCCATAAACCCGACTCAATTCACTCTTGGTGCTTACCAGACGAAAATATGACGTTGGCGTTAGACCTGACAAACACGAGCATGTCTGACATTCTACCTGGATGTAGTTCATGGCCCATGTAGCCAGCCAACATTGGGGGACATAGCCTTCTTGCCAGGGTTCATACTAACTAACTACCCTTCGCTAGAACGCTAGATTGTTTCAAACCCAAGGGATAGGAAGTAGATGTTTTATGGACTAATCTAGACAGTGCTTGGAGAAGGACCATAGCCATGCCATGCTGGGCAACTAGAAACCCCATGGAAATGTGTTTGAACAATTTGTCAGGAATAGAATAATGATCAGAACAATTCTTACATCCTTGATTGTGAAAAGGGAGAAAAGAGGCCTGGGCTGGAAAAAAAAAAGAAAAAAAAAGGAACGGGTCTTGGCTGCCCCTTAGGCCTCGTCTCATGACACGACTTGTTCAAGTTAACAAGAAACGATCATGACAAGGCAATTGGTGGAGTGGAAGCAGTCCGGCCACCCGGAACTCACTTGAGACTTGATTCCTGGAGGCTAGTATATAAGCCACCCTATAGTTGTGTTGCATATGAGCTAGGCCAGCTTATTGTATCTGCATGTATCCGTAGGTGTCCATGCGGCATGCATATATATACTCTTACAATGTCGAGTTTGAGAGGTGTACGCGCGTGTGTGTGTGTGTGTGTGTGCGCTTATAGCCACAGTCTGAAAACCCACTGTCGATGTTGGTACTATTCAAGTCAGGCGGAAAGGAACTTGCCAGAAGAGGTCGATCGTATACTACCACATCAGTTTCGTCCTATTATACAAACGTGGTAAACAAGAAACAAGCACGAAACAGATCATCATCGTGATCCTACAAAATAGAAACATCCTAATTAGTGCAAATTTCAACGGTCTACTGAAAAAGCTCGCTCATGACCTGTCCTTGCCTAAAACGTAAGCCTATACATGTCACAAAATGAGAGTAGAATTAGGTGTATTTTGATACTCACTCATTGTTGATTTGTCACAGTTATAGATCTACATTTGCTGTTTGCTTAAATGTTGAGTGTGTTATTCGCTATTTTAAGACAAGAAAATACAACAGGAATTCATTTGGCTAGGATACATGGCCTGCCAGACTATTGGCCAATTCGCTTTTTCATGGCTAGAGGGCTTTGTTTCAGCTCCTCTCCGTGGATAGAGTATCATATCAAAAGTGGGTGTTCAACTGCACAACTTGGCCGTAGAGTAGCCAAGCGTCGCATGTTTCCCGCCTAGATCGGGGGCGGGACGGCAGAGAGAAGACTTGCTACCTGAAATCAACATATTTAGGCATTGACCTTCTCCTTGGGCAGCGGGGTGAAACGAAGGTAGGGCTTGACAATGCGGAACTCGGGGAACAGGGTTTTGGCTTCTTCGTTCTTGACACCGGGGTGGACAATAACATCGTCGCCGGGCACCCAGTTGATGGGAGTAGTGATGCGGTACTTGTCGCCAGTCTGCAGAGAGTCAACAATGCGCAGGACCTCAGCGCTGTTGCGGCCTGTCGATGCAGGGTACGACAGGATGGTCCGAATAGTCTTCTTGGGGTCGATAATGAAGACGGAGCGGATGGTGAAGGCAACACCCTTTTCATCGACGTTGGTGGCATCCTGCTCGTCGATCCTGAAAAGCAAGTCAAAAGTTAGTACCCTGATTTCTGTAGAAGGTGCGATGCTGTTTTTGCTTTTAAAATTACATCAACTTACATGTCGTATAGCAAGGCAACCTTGCGCTCCTTGTCAGCAATGATGGGGAAAGTCAGGTTGGCACCAGTGACTTCATTGATATCTTTGATCCACCCCTCATGGCTGCCGAGAGTGTTGGCAGACAAGCCAATCAGCTTAACGCCACGCTTGGCAAACTCGGGCTCTAGCTTGGCAAAGGCGCCGAGCTCAGTTGTGCAGACGGGAGTGTAATCTTCGGGATGTGAGAATAGAACAACCCAGTTATCACCGATAAAATCGTGAAAGCTGATGCGGCCGGCAGTTGTGTCAGCCTCAAAGTTAGGGGCAGTATGGCCGAGGCGCAGACTAGGAACAGCAAGAGAGCCGGTTAGAAACAGTGACAACGGATTATTAAGCGGTCACCTAATGGTGATCGAATTCGGACCCGAACAAGAAGCCTCTGCTCAAAACTTACGACATGATGGGTGATAATGAATATTAGAGAAGAAAAAAGAAAAGGGAGATAAAAATATAAGATTAGAGAGTATATAAAAATATAGAGAGCTTTTGTGAAGAGGTAATGATGAAGAACGATAAACGATAGAGATGAAGTGCTGCGTGAAAACACAAGAAAGAGGGGGAAGGAGAAGTCTTATATAGCTAGAAAATTGGTTCCTATAGAAGCGCTTAGAAATGGCTATTGCCTGTTATTATTGATGACAACACTTCCCAACGACGTACTTAACTCTTCTAAAAAAAAAGGTACAATCTACTAGAGAATTCCGAGGTAGATGTTTGCCGGGGACCTATACAAAAGGTACGTCTAGGAGACATTGCTAGCCGTGAATGCCTTCTTTCCTTTCTTCCATTTTCCTACTGACGGATATTGCGTGCTCGGCGACTTGGCCCTTTTTTACCAAGCATCCCGCAACGGATCATAGCCTACACCTGTAATCCATACCCTGCATCCCAATGTCTCTCAACGAAAGCCCAGGGAGCTTCAGCGATCCAAATGTCCATAAGCCGGCAATGTGCAAAGCAAAACAAAGCTTTTCTCTCCTACAGCTCCTGTCGGGGAGCTTTGGCCTTGACAAATGGCGTCAGTCTACCTTGTCAATGTTGCCACTTTGCGAGAACAGCTCGCCGTTAGCCGCAACCATTTGATAGCTCATAGGATGGATGAAATTAGAAGGCTAGTGGTCTCAGCAAAGCCCAAAATGAGATTCATTCGCGTATTCTTTACATGAGGGTATTATCACTATTTCATAATAAGTCACTTCTAGTTATGTCTAGCTTCGGTTTACGTGAGCGGTTTTCCACCTGCCTCGCCCGTACCATAAGAGTCGAGCGCCCCTAAATGCCCCGCCACCATTCTTGTTCAAAATTCAGGTTAAAAAAGTCGAAAGTCGAAAGTCGAAAGTCGAAAGTCCAGCACAAGTGTAGGACTTGCCACCAAGCTTGCCTAGAAGGCGGGCATGCAGGTGGCCCGCCCTGTCAGGGCTTCCTGCCCCTCACTTGCATGATCTTGGCCAAAATTGCAGAATATGATGCATGATTGGGACCTTCAAAGAACGTATGGTTCTTGTAACTGCTTGCACCTAGAGCGTACTAAAAAAATGGACTGCTGCTACAGAGCTGGACCGCATCGATCATTAGACATCGAGCCTAGTAATTGCGTGCTGTGCCAGTGATGTGATTGGCTCGCGTCCTCTCAATCAGGCTAGATTAACAGCCAACGTAGCATGGGCAGCCAGACCTCACCATCTCCATAGCCAAAACCGAACTTCATAATAGCTAGTCCGGAATAGTCCACGTTCGATACTTCCAAAGGAGCCATCATGATTGGCATGAAGGACATCCAGGTATTACGTAATCCAATGTGGCATAGCACCAGCACCCTTGTGGCTAGTATGCCAAACAAATATCTTGGCTTGTGTTACCTACAACCGCTTTGTCGTCTTCAAGATGACCTGCTCGATGAACCTGCGGTAAGCCGAGATGCAAAACAACGAAATATAACAGAAGAAGAAGACAGTTGGGGCATAGCATTGTATACATACGTCCGTCCTTCTGCCCAGCTGTTTGACTGTTTGAGGTTGCCCAAAGTTTCCAACTTACCCTTCCCTTCCCCCCTCCCCAGCCGCAAACTTGACACTCAAAGTAACCACCTTAATGGGCACTGTCGTCTTCCTGCCAGAAAAAGAAATATAAAACAAAGCTCGAATGATTCTGCCACATAGCCCAGTTAACCTTCTTTATATTTCCTTTTCACTTTTATCTGCTTGGTCTTTATGCTGCTTGCCACTCCATTGCGATGGAGGCGACTGTCTGACATTGGCAAAAACGAAAAGAAAAAGACTAACCGACAGCGCCGAAAGACATTTGGAGATTGACTCAGTAATCAGTCTTACCAATCCTTTGTCTTCATCTGTGTAATAGGCCTTTTTACAATGTCAGACGACCCGCTATGTGATATTGATGGTACAGAGAGACACGATGAATACCTCTTGAAGAAGATACAGGTGCCAGCTGACTTAACAGTAAGTTATTTAGATAATTTTACAAAGTCAGACCATATTGCTGACGCCTGTATCCACTCAAGCCAAGCAACAGCAGCTTTGAATTATCTTGTCCCAATATCCAGCCTTCTTGTGCCACTGCTAAATCTATCAACGCCGACCCCATGTCCAGCCTCGACGACGATGACAGGCACAACAACGCGGATAACTTCAACCTCTGGATCCCCACCCCTAGTCTGTTCAACATGCAGCATGTTGTTAGTAAACCTCTTCCCATGAGGCCATATTCGTCCTAGCATCCGCTAAATTACAAATATCTAGGTGACATCATATCAACGCGCGTTTCAACTTCCCGCTTCACCACAGCTCTTTGTTCCTCCCAAAAGCTTGCGTAACCCGAAAGTTGTCTTCGAAAGACCCCAAGAACTTCTCAACAGAGACCTGGGAAGGCTTTTATACTGCCGCCCCGGGCACCCGCTAGAAATATATCCCCAGATTCGGAAACGACATCCCGGATTTGAAGCTGCAGACCCCAACTACTGCCTTGGTGCAGCATTAGATATTAAATGCGATGACGTTTATGAACCTGCCCCAGGCAGCATCAGTAAGGCTCACACGCCTGTCCATTTTCTTCCTGTCAAAAACATACCTAACTTTATCCTTCATGAACTTCAGCGACACGCCGTTTCACCCAAGGAGAGCTTATCGGAATCAGGCATATAGTTGCTTACATCGACTCCTTGGACTGGACCTTCGAGGCCACTACCTTGGTTCTCGACACATTGCTCAAACACCTTCCTTTGCCCAAGTACTATAACGAGTTTGAGCCTGTGAGAAAGTATGGGTGGAAGATTATGAACGCTGCCGTCCTGACGGCGGCTGATGTCTCAGACATGACTACCCCAGAGTTTTTGTGTATGGTTGCCTTTTCGCGCCTTCCTTCATGGAATATCATGACTGTTTTGGTTGACGATCTGCCTCTTGCTGACCGTCTTTCTACCATGCTAGAGTCGGCTTAGTTTGCGCGGCGCATGGTTGTTCAACGCGAGTCATACTATAGCTACACCCACATCTACTTGGGCTCGTTCCTATATAGATGCGCTCGTGTCACTAGCGTCTTGTGCTCTGAATCCGCTCACAATGCCATTGAGGCTGAAGCCATTTCCCGGGCTGAGCTACGCTTTCCTATGGGGGATCAAATCGTCTTGACTACACCATCAATTCCAGACTTGACCCCGCTCACCACCCCCCTTTCTGGAATCGTAAGCCAAAGCAGGGATGATTATATGGACAATAGATTCGGGATAGGCAACATGAATCTAGACCCTGACCTGGATATGAGTCTCATGTCAATCCTGCTGTAAGCTAGAGCCGCCTCGATGTCTTTTTTCTAGGACTTAGGACGAGCTATAGCCCTTAATGCATCTAAACCAATGGGGTATATCAATCAAGAAACAGGGACGGGAGGTATGGAGATTGCTACAGTATTATGGCCATTATAGAACAAGCGTGTTACTTGATAATATCTTCTTAAACTAGACTTTCTTTATATAATAACTAAAAATTAAATGGTATCGTATCCCTATGTCTCCGGTGTTCCTATTACATTATCGAGCAATTCTTGGGTAAACCGCAAGGGCCGCTCTTGCTATCACTACTGACACCACTAGGCTTTTTTGGGGCAGTAGCAGAATTTGTAGCCTTGGGAGCAGCGGTGGTAGTCGATTTATTTGCCCCATTTGCAGAAGATGCTAAAACAGGAGTACCAGTGACAGTGGATTTGTCCTGGCTGCCATGCAGTCAACCAAAGTGCTTGGCAACAGTAGCACCAAATGATTCACCCTGGATCTCAGCAATCTCAAGCTCCAGAGCAGAAGGCTGGCGGGAACCATCAGAAGAAGCAAAAGTACCAGCACCCCAAGGTGAGCCACCGTGGACCTCAGTCAGAGAGGTCAGCTGAGGGAAAGCCTTGGAATAGCCCAAGGGAACGTAAATCATGCCATGATGAGCCAAAGTAGACATGGCTGCCAGGCAGGTCGACTCCTGGCCACCGCCCTGGCCGGCAGTAGAGACAAAGAGGCCGGCAAGCTTGCCAGCAAGGGCGCCCGAAGCCCACTGACCACCGGTGCGGTCGATAAGGGCCTTCCACTGAGCAGGGAAGTTGCCGAAGCGAGTAGGGATACCGAACAGGAAGGCATCATAGCCATCGAGGATCTTTGTATCGGAAAGGACAGGGATTGAGGCATCCTTAGGACCGGCGTACATCTTGGCGAGAACCTCGTCAGGAAGAGTCTCGGGAACCTGGTAAATGTCGACAGTGACACCGGCTTTCTCAACGCCCTTCTTCTCGGCGGCGGCCAGCTTGCCGATGTGGCCGTACATAGAGTACTGCAAGTATATATAACGTGTTAGCACTAATCAATGACTTGGAAAGGGCCAAGCACATTCGCCATGAGGATAAGCCAATGATGCGATAGGCATTGGAGGAAAAAGCACGGGGAGGTTATAGAGATGGGGAGATATGGTGCCTCAAGACGTACATAGACAATAGCGATCTTTGCCATTTTGAATAGGCGAGCGTGTTGTGTGTGAAATGTGTAAGTGAAAGTTTATGAAGGAGAGAGTAAAGAGGAGAAGCGGTTTCCAAAAGGGTGGGAGTGCGGCTTCTTATATTACATACTAGTTAGTATACCGAGTTAGCGGACTCCGCAACACTACACTACCAAAGTTGAAATGCCCTGCTGAAAGCGTGTAACTTGTCCAAGGGAGTCAAGTCAAGATGGGAACCTTTGCCCTTGCTTCTTACGTCAAACTACTAACAAAAATGTATAGAAAATAGCTAGTCTTGCTGTTAGCAGAAGATTCCGCCTCCCCGTCATTTTTGTCACTTTGCCAATCTTGTAAGCTAATACATTACAATCAACTCCTAGAAGCCCTGCATTGCATATGCGTGTACTCGGTATACGCATCTTCTCCACCTCCTCCTTGTCAATCTTGGAGGGGTATGTTGCGTTTCGCAGCTCCGTCTATTGGAGAATGTCGGCCTCTCATTTTCATCATCATCTCTTAATAAGCCATATCGGCATCTAAATGACATTAATTCTCATGGGGGACTCATGAGGAACATATTCTTTTTTTTGTCGCATCTCCCGGCATCCTCGCCCACAGAAGGAAACAGCTAGACACAAAACGATAACTCAGCTTGTATCCCATATGCTGTCAGCATTATACCAACTGCATGTTCCACTTTCAAATGCTGAATAAATGCTGACTGACGATACTGAAGTGTGTAGATGACACGCAAGGATTATCTAGTGTACGAGTAATGGGCAGCAAGGGTAGCTCTGGCCTTCTTAACTGCACGTCGCCCTTTTGGCTCATTATGTCGTATAAGGCTTTCTCTCTCGCGCGCGCGTGCCCCGCGCTGCTCAACGTTTACAAAGCAGCCCAACCCTCTTTTCATGTTTTTCATTCCTGGTCTCCCGCGCGCGCGCGCTGATGCATCGTAACGTTGTCGCCTGTCAGAAAATCTCCAAAAAAGAAAAAATGTAGTTAATGGTGCATTACGTAATACCGTAATACCCAGGCAAGCAGCCATCACCGCAAACATAAAGTTTCGCCTCGTTGAGTTCTTTTAGGTCTAGGTAGCACACGATAGCCTGAAAAGTCTAACGCTGAATAATGCGTGACAAATCAAAGACTCTTCTGGCTTTCTTATCTGGTTGGAGAGTGATTATTAGATATTTACTAAGCCATGATGTTGAAGCTTTTCATGTTCATGTTAACGGTTACTAATGTTGTTACACGAGTTAGAGCCGTAGAAAATAGCGCTTATTTTCTTGTATTTTTTGAAAATTAACGTGGATAATTTTATTGTAGTAATAGCCTGAGCCGTTTTTAGGGTTATAAACTGATATTAACCCGAATCATCTATCACCAATACCAATGCTCAGATACCCTTAACTCCCGCAAAACAAAAGCACATGTCTATTCATTAGTGAAACAAGAGCCCCCCCTCGGCCCAAACTCAGATGCGCCGCGTTTTATGTTTATGGTGATGCAAGACACGAGAAAGCACCAACATCGTCCAGCCTAGCGCTAAACTGCCACCGGCCCACGAAATACCAGCTTTCCAGTTACGTATTTCGTTGTCGCCAATTAAAGCACCAGCAACTGGCGGACCAACAAGAGTGGCTAAGCCAGAAAAGGTAAACAGAAAGCCAATGCGGGTGCCAACAACATCTATGCTTGGGGATAAAGAGATAACGACAGAAGAAGTGCCACTGACAACTCCCCCAGAAGCCATGCCATAAAAGGCACAAAAAACTATCATCCCAGCTAGCGAGTTAATGGACATCCAGCAGAAGGCGAGAATGAAGCTCATAAAAACCATGAACACCATGACATTGAGTGGCCCTGCTTTGTCACTGATGTAGTTGGGAATCACTCGACCTGGGATGCTACCGGCACTAAGGATCGTGATTAGGTATGGCGAGAAGTCCTTGGTTGTGATGCCTTTGTTGATGGCGTAGGTCTGTATGTAAAAGTACGGCACATACATGGTCATAAACACAAAAGCGAAGCCGAGGGCGCTTAGAAGAAATGGAATGTCTTTGAAAATTCCTGTGATGGCAGACCCTCGGAACCTTCTCTTGGTGGGCTTCACGCGCGTACGCATGAACACCACGGGAACCACAGAGAGAACAGTTAATAGCACAGCAATATATCTTGTGGCCTGGGCAAAGCCGACTTTGGGTTCCAGCTGGCCAAACATGATGGGCAAAATAATGCCAGCCACGGGAGAGCCAGTGGAGCTGATGCCAATAGCCAGACCCAGATGCTTATCGAAGTACTGGCTCATTATAGCCGTGGAAGGGAGAAAAGCTAGGCCGCATCCTAGACCGATACAGAGGCCCTGCGACAACATCACCTGCCAGTAGGTTGTGGAGAGTGAGACCATGAAAAGACCGAAAAGAATGAGGAACACGCCGGACAACATCATGGCGCGGAAGTGGCCGGCGTCATAAAGAGGGCCAACCACACTGCCAACAATGAGTAAAAGTGCCGACTGCAGAGAGCCAATCCACGAGAGGTCAGAGGGTGGTCGGTCGAAAAGAGTTCCGCGAGCATAAAATGTTTGGTATACGCCATAGCAGTTGATTATTCCCCAGGTATTAGCCATAAGAACCCACGAAGCAAAGCACTGGAACCAGGCCTCGAACCCTCCATCAGGAATAGTGTCCTTATCCGGGTCCACGGGATGAAGTATCGCTGGTTCTCTTTTGGTGCCATGTTCCAAGTCGGCAGCGATGTGAGCTTTGGACGTTGCATCAAGTTTGGAAGAGTCATCTGGAGCTAGTTGTTTGAACAGACTATCGCCATCTTTTTGGGGGCCAAGCGTTTCGTTGTCACTGGAGTTGCCAGAGAAGCCTTTCTCTGCCGTGTCAGAATCCATTTTGCACTGAGAGGTTGCAGACGCGAATGGAATATTTTTAGAATGGTAATGATGCAAAGGCTCGGCGATCAGAGGCGTGCATAAGTAGCAACGGCGCGTGAGGGTAGTAGAAAGACGAAGGGTACTTGTGCAAGAGAACGAAGGCAGAGGCTAAACACAGTATGTCTTGAGTCTAGAGCCGAAGAGAGCATTCACCGTCTGAGGACTGTGAGCATCAAAGGGAACTACGCAAATCATAGTGGTAGCTATCATAGCGCTTTTATATCTCTATTGTCAACCATGAGACAGCATCTTACATGCCGAGATTTAAACCCAGAGTGAAAAACTCAGTTGCCGAATGCTGCCGTACTATATAGCCTGACAAGGGTTTTAGGAGAAGCCGAGGACAGGAGAGAAGGAACAAAGCTTAGGCGGCTCATTGTGCGCTCTGAGGCTCTGTTTAAGGCCCCTAGATATAGGTTGCATCCGTTTTTTGTGATAGACGCACGGATTTAGTTACTGGTAGACTGAAGGGTGTTGTTTCTTTCGTTGCGCTGTTCATGAAAAGTTGCCCTTCTTTCATATTTCATTGCTCCTTTTACACCACGATTAATACGGAGAAACCACCGGCAACTGGGAAGCGAACATTTGCCGTGACTCAAGTGCCAAGTGCCGAGGGAGGAAAGCCTCTGGGAGGGGGGGGTGGGGGGGTTGGAAGGAATCGAAGCGAGCGCAGCAAAAAAAGGTAGTGTCAGAATGCTGACAGGCTGCTGCAAGACATGGATGCGTTCATATTTATGTGCATGGCACTAGCAAGACATGATATTCTGCTTGTGCAACTCTTTTCACCATTTGCGGCTCTTGCGCTGTTGTGATATTTTCCAATAATGTCTATCTAGACCCAGATTCAAGAATGAAACGAGAGTGAAGCTTGGAGCTATCTATTGCTTTTGTATATGTACGATGTATTTCTTGTGGTTTTTTGTATATACTTACATATTTAATGGCTCATTGGAACTACTATCGTGTAGCATGTCTGTCTGTGTACCATGCATGCCCTGCAAGAGGCCTAAAGCCCCTTTCTCGCCCAAGTGCCAAGTCAACCTGAAAGCTGCTACAGAGCCAAGAAGTGGATGTCCGCATGTCTACGCCGGGTCGTTTCTGGACAGTTGTTCTGCTTCTTAGTCTCTCCACCCCGTTTTCGCCGTGTATATGCAGCCTTGTCGCTGCGTTATTGAGGCTGTTGGATCAGTGGGATATAGCCGTTGATCGTTGATGCGGCTCTGCGGCTCTGCGGATCACTTGTCACGTTTCATTTTGGTCTTGTCTTTTCTTGCGCTTTGTTCCTGAGAAGAATGTCGAATTTTGCATACTTGTTGTTAATTGTTGGTCTTCGACTTCTAGACCCAAAAACACCAAGGGTCATAGTGGAGCAATTTCGACGGCTTTAACATGGGCGCTCTCGGCAGTGGAATGCGGCAGTTGGTAGGCTGGGAACACCACACAGACCATTCTAGTTGAGGGCTTACAGCACCATGGCCTGTAGGTTAAGTTGGTGAGTTGTGTTATAAAAACAATATATTAAGCATCAGAGAAGGCAATTTTATGGCCGTGACATTTCATATAGTACAAGGAAAAAAAAACCATAACAAACCAAAGCGCCCGCTTGTGTATGATGTATGATGTATAATGAGAGCGCCAACTCACACACGAGGATGTAACTAGACCTAACAGATGGTGATAAAACGAGTGAGTATTGTACTCGAGGTATATAGGATTCGGAGCGTATAGAGAGGGGGTAGGCTGTTATGAGCATTGCCCATGCAAATGCAAATGCACATGCATTTATCTTTGCACGAGTAAAAAATAGAAGAGACAAGAATTGCAGTGGACTTAAGATGAGGTCTGGTTCATCTGCTTCTGGTCTGAAGAGTCATCATTAGTATTTGCAGTGGCTCTATTGCTGTTGATAGAGCCCTGTGTTGATATTATGTGGTTGTCACTTAGATTCAGACTAGGAAGTCGGAAGGGTAGGGCGCCGGATTGTGAAGGCAGCGAGGAGTTTGGCGAGTTGACCTCTATACGAATCTCCTGGACATTGGCATTGGCGGCCTGTCCTAAGGCTGGCGCTCGAACTGAAGCTGCTGGCGAGTTCTCGTGTGGAGATGGCGTGGATCCACGGTTTAATACTTGAGGGGATGAAGATCGGGATGACTCAGGAGTTGCTATTCTTGATCCATCGTAGGTAGGAGGTGGTTCTGTGGGAATGATGGACGATATAGTATTAACTGAATGGCTGGTTATTGTGGTTGTGAGCGGGATGTCTTCGTATTCTGGGGGTGATAACTCTGTATTAGATGATCTGGTTGCCGTGTTGTACCGGCTTGCATTGATGCTTGTGCGAGGCGAATTGGAGTTGTTGGTTTCATGAGTGAAGGGAGCCGGAGTAGTCAGTGCCGAGTCAGCACGTGATCGACTAGCAGGTCCTGCTGTGTCACTATCGACACTGAGAGCAGAGCCACTGCGGTCTCGTGTCCGCCTTGGTGACAAAATCGAAGCAGAGATACTGGCAGCGTCGGAAAGCAGACCGACTCTCTCACTTTCCATGCTTGTGCCTCTAACACGAGTACCATCGTGTCTCGCAATTCCGACATCAGCGTATGCTACACTAGGTGCAGCTCTTTGGCGCTGTGCTTTGATACGCTCGTGCTCTTCACGAAGCGCTGCAACAAGGTCTCGCTCATGAGCTGCCTGACGTTGTTGCCGAAGATTTCGAAGGGCTACTGGGTCATTGTTTTGGCGAGCCTCACGGCGCAAACGCCTCCGTTCTTCTCGCTCTTGGATTTCAAGACGGCGTGCTAGGCGAATTTGATACAGAGACTCCATCTCGTTTTCGCGCATGCTTTCAAGGTCGGATTCTGTCGGAAGCTCGAGAATGACGTCAACACCGTCTCGCTCGCCCTCCACACCCAGGACTCTTTCATTTTCAGCAGCATTTGGCTGATAGGCGGGAAGTGTCATGATCGAACGGATGGATGTTGCACGATTTACTGCCGTAGTGGTGAGGGGTGCCGATGCCCCCAAGGAATTTGAGATGGATGATGTATTGGGCCGTCGAGAATCGGAGGGTTCAGACAACGGTGCTTGCTGATATCTATGAAGGAAGAGACAAAGGACAGTTAGTTCTGGAGCTGGGCATCTAATACAACAGCATAGCATAGCGTGGTAATTTACGCACTTTGTTCTGTGTCTTGCTTTTCTTTTGCGATTGCGCATGAAGCAGAAAACTGAAACAGTGATCATCACAAAAGCTATAACAGAAAATCCAACCTAGTAGCACAAAGTTAACACCATAGCCATACTAAAAGGGACAAAGGCAGCGCGGCAGGGAAGGCCATACGATCATGGAAATGTTGTTTCCTTTGCTTGGCGTGGAATTCTGCCGCCGGAATAAAGAGGCTCTGTGACGGCCTTGGCCATCCGACTTTGGGGCCATTTTCTGAGGGTTTAGCCTGGCGGCATGTTGAGGGCTCCAGGGAGCCATATTAAAGCGGGCTAAAGAAGGGCGTTCGTTATGTTGTCGTGTGGGCTTTAACAAGATCGAGAATATGCCACCGAGATACAATAGGATGAGCGAGACACGGCGAGATGGGACGGTGGTTCGGTATGGATATGAGCAGTATATCGAGCCGGAGCAAAGACCTAGACGTTCAAGTCGTACCAGCTAGATTCTAAGGATGACGTTATTTTGGATTCATCCAGTCGTAGTCATTTGTAAGACAATATATCAATAATGGCTTGCCAGGCTGCAAGAAAACCAAAAAAAGAAGATGACAAAGTTAGAGTCGGAGGGCAAGCGAAGCCAGAAGACAATAAGCTAAAGCACAATGCGGGTGGGTTGGCAGTCGGCAAATGCTGGTTGTCACAAGAGGGAGTGTTTCTTGTTCCGTGCAGCTTTCGTGTGCAGCTTTCGTGTGCAGCTTTCGTGTGCAGCTTTCGTGTGCGGCTTCCGTGAAACTATTCAGACAGGCACAGACAAGGAAAGCACAGTATAACCGGTTTGTGGGAGAAGACGTTGTGCTTTGGCGATTTTACCGCATGAGGATGGGGAGAGGTTTGTAGGAGAGAAAAACTCATTGACAGTCCAGAGAAAAAGCAACGTATATAGAGTCTGGAAAAGACGGAGAAACCTTGGAATGCAGAGAGAGAGAAATGCACATGACAGTGGTAAAAATACAGCACAGTATGATGGAAGCAATTGCCTGTTTGCTCAGATCAGGAAAAGGTCTTCGCTGATTGGAGACTGGCTCTGTCGTTCTGTTGCGTGCTGCAGGAAGAGCAAGTGGTCACTGGGAATCGAAGTGTATCTTGAATGGTGCTGACTGTCCACGGGAAAAGCCTGTGTACCCGTACGTGCTTGTTTGTAGATATGCACGAAGCTAAAGCTATATGAAGTCATGTATGGATGGATAGCCACTTGAAGAAAAAAGAAGGAAAAAAAAAGACAGTATAGCTCAAGGCCTGCCTGCGCCTCGCTCCTCTCTCATACTATGCACTGCACTAGTGCGTTGTCGTTGGATGGATAACATGGGCTGAATAGCCAAGTTTTGCATGGCTGGGGCCTATTTCAGGGTACCATGGATATATTATCTCCTTTTGCTTTGGATTTTGAATTTATACAGCACAGCTGGTGCTTTTGAACCCTGACTGACCTGACTATAGGCCAGGCTTTTAATGGACTCCGTATCGACCGACCGACACCTTGGATCTAGAACTAGGACTAGAACTAACTAGAACTAGAGCTAGTTAGTAGTAGCACACAAACCCAAACCGCCTCTTCTGTGTTTCCGTATCTGGAGCTACAAGCGTTACTTTCCGTCCACATTCGAGGGGAGACCTGTTCTTTGTCACAGGATAGGTCGGTTCTGTTTTCACGGGTGGACGAACGCCTGGGAAAAGGCCCAGACGTGATACTCTTGCTGGGTTAGGAAGCCCCCAACCACGCAGCCAAGTCTGACCATGCAGCGGGGGGATAGCGTCCATACACCCTGTCTCGTTTAAAATCAGTCAGCGAAAAAAAAGAAGTGGGCGCCCATTCAAGGAATAACTCGAACAGCTGGAATAAGCTTGAGGAAATGAAGGAGTGTATGGACAGGGGCGATGCTTAGCCCTCCAGCCTTCGCATCATCAGCAACATGGTGCAGATATGTGTACTGCCTAGTTTCAATCCCACCCCATCCAGTAGACGGGAAATATATTCGTATCAAACCACATCATTCCCACCTCAATAGGGCCTTGTGTAGTGCTGTTAATCACCTTGCGACTTTGTTTTTCCAGCCTCCCCTCCCCCTCTGTCTTTTGACCTACCATGGGGCAACCCAATAATTGTGGCTGGATGTGAACAAAGCCAGGGAGCAGTGTGAACAAGCAAGAAGTGGATGCACTGAACTACATTACTCGTTACTCAGCACCCACAAGTTAAGCAGGTATCCGAAGATGGCATAATAGGACGGTGCGCCACAATATTGGACTAGTTTAGTTGCTTTAACATAAACGCTGGCCCCGTCTTGTTCCTGCTAGAGCTTGTTTATGACAGGCTTTAGTCTAAGAAGGTCCAATTAGCGTGGATTCTTAGGCATTCTCCCGTATTGAGAGAGAGAAAAAGAAAGAAAGAAAAAGAAAAAGAAAAAAAAAAGGCCCCCCGAGGGCTAGTTTTGCTCTTTCTAGAAACCCTTTATTCGTGTTCTATTTATATCAACAGGGTGGCCAGTTTGTTCATGCTCAAAGCAGCTGGGCTCCCCAAACTTCTCGGTCATCGTAATGATCTCTGTATAAATCTACTCCGATACTATTGCGCTTCCCAACCTTTCAACCAAACTTCTTCTCAAACTTTCGTAGCATCCCAGTCACACCCTTCTCCAACCGCGCAGCTTTAGCATCCAAGTTTAGCTTCCCCCCAGATAGAGTGGTCGGCTTTGGTTGAAACTGAGGGTTGATTTCGACCTGGCTCTGTGGCTGGTGTTGGACCTGCGAGGAGTGGCCCGCTGTTGGGGGAGAGGATTTGAGAGGTGTGGGCTCTGTCGTTAAAACTGGGGCCAACCCCGAACCCGCAACCGGGAGAACAGGAGGGTCCACCTTGTGAGACGACTGACTTTCATGCTGCTGCCCCGAGCTAACAACATTTTGAGGCAAGATAGATGGATTATATGTTCCACTACCCATGACACCCGGCACCGAAGCTGTTTGCTGTGACGAGGGCAGCAGTGGCGGGGGCGGGGGTGGGGGAGGGATTGATATATACGAGCTTGATGATGCAGTACCAATGCGGTTCATCCCGCTATGCGGTGGGGGGGCAAAGCCCATCATCCCGATGGGCGCAAACCCGGGGCTAGCCATCCCATTAGCAGCAGGGTGGTCAGCTGGAAGACGGAAGCCTGGAGTAAATGGGCTTTGCTGATAGTCAACAGCCATGGCAGTAGCCAAAGGATTCACGCCGCTGTCGTCCTCTGGGGGTGGTGTCTTCTCACGCGTAACATGTTGCTCGGGAGCCGCAGGGGCTGCAGGATTGTACGCCATAGGTACAAATGCGGGGGATGGATTTGCAGTGGCTGTAGTGGCAGCAGAGGTAGCGGGAATAGTCATTGCTAATTCAGTCGAAGTACTCGAAAGCGGAGAGGCCGCGGGGTTTACCACCGATGGAGCGCCAGGTGGAGGGCCTGGGATGGAAATAGGAGTGGTATATACAGCATCGGATATAACCGTAGTCTCTAGTTGCCGCACAATCGGGCTCACGGCAGCTGAAGGAGGGCCTGGTTCGTCTTGGACATCAATTTGAGAACTTGGAAGTATGCGCCGTAGGTTGTTCAGGAACTGCAGAGCGTCGTTCTGGGTCCAAAAGTAAATATCCAGAGAATGGAGCTTGTAGTGATACTTGTTCTGATTCTGGGGATCATATGTCGGCAGGTGCCATTCGTGATTGCCGGCCGTATCACCAACTGCGAGAGACACCATACAAGAGTGACGATATGAATATCCTACATGAATAAGATCCAAGACTAATTAATAAGTTACTGTCAGCCCTCTTATAGTCTTTTTTTTCTTTTTCTTTTTCATGTCGTGTGACTACTTACAGCCCTCAACAGCATCTTGGTCATCAGTGCCTACGTGGTTGGCAATTTCGATGCGGGCCCTGCGAGAGGAGGCGTCCTCAAATAGGTACACATACGATGTTTTATCAAAGCGGTGATGACGGGGTTTAGCAGCGGGATCACCATAGAAATAATGTACATCGCCAAATCTAGGAAAGTACGGGACAAAAAGATCAGTCAGAAAACAAGCTACCGATATCAAAGGTAATGCTAAATGTTGCGAATGGGCCGTGGCTATAGAGTACAGCACCTGAAACATGAGACCTACAAAACAGGCCATCATCAACAGGCTATTAAGCCCATATGAAGGTCACGGGGAAAGAAACTTACAGTGTTGCCACATTTTCTTCACCCGGATTAGCCGCCATGGTAATGATATATATAATCAGTGTCTGTGGATGGCGAATGTCGAAGCCTAGCTCGTATCAAAGCTGCCTAGGGACAATATGTGTGAGGTTAGGTTATCGTGTAAGAACAGACCAAGTAAGCCAAGTCCATAAAGCCGTTTACAAGCACTGTCTATGCAACTTAAAGGCTATGGATATGGAGATGGTAGAGTATGTAGAGTACATAATAGACTGGCGATTGAAAGGAAGGATAGTTTTGCGGTAAGCAAAAAGGAAAAGAGAGGAAAGAATGATAATCTCAGGCGGAAATTCTTCCACGACTATAAGAGTAGGTTAAAAAGGATTCTATCCCCCCCTCCCTCTTCCCCTTGTTAATTCTTCTCTTCCTGTTATCTTGCTATTCATTGGGCTTGCGGGTGACTGCACCACCTTAAAATTCACGTTGAACGTTGTTAGTGATAAAATAACGTCGGCGCTTAAGCCAGTGTCCTAATCAGCCAATCAGTTTGCAGAACCTCTACCCCACAAAAATATGATTAGTCATCTACGAGCACTTGAAAATTTTGGGGGTCAAAGTATCACGAGTTTATCTCAGATCTACTACAGACAGGAATCGAATCACTAGAAGGCCCTGTGCCAACACCCCTTCTTTAATCCATCTGGTGCAATTGCGAGGGCCCTTCTTATTTGCCCTCTTTTCTCGCTTCTAATCTCACCATTGGCCCCTTCACTTCTTTTTTTGTTCGCAACAGGCCTCGGCCATCAACAAGAAGTCAACACTACGCGACATCACCATTAAAACCTTTGGCCAAGCAACCCTGTATCATAACTCACGCCCAATATGGGTATCCCTTCAATCCCAAGAATGTGCTCGCACCTGCAAAATGCGTGTCGAGCACGCCTCAATTTAACCTCGGTTCCCAACACTAAATACAACCTGAATCTCGCCCTGGCGCTGCACCGGCATGGCTTCATTTCCTCTGTGACCCGAGGCGGCATGAAACCGCCGGACTCTGATCAGGTCGGCACCGAGCCGCCAGAGCCCGTGACACACTTCAACGTGGCTACTCGTCGTTTATGGCTGGGCTTAAAGTACTGGGAGGACAAGCCTGTCATGAGCAACCTCACATCTATGTCGTCATCAAAGCGTTGGGTGACTGCCTCCCTTAGCGAACTGCACAAACTGTCTCGCGGACTGCCTACAGGCCAGATTCCCGGCCTGAATATCGGCGAGTCCTTGTTTTTGACAACAGATATCGGTGTGTTAGAGAGCCGTGAGGCAATTGAGAAGCGCAGAGGGGGACTGCTATTATGCCGCGTGTCATGAGCTAAAACCAACGGGTCCACTACGCTGCAAGGAAAAAATGGGCACATATGCTATCTAGCCCGAGCCCGACCCAAGTCCAACCCACATGCCCTTTGTGTCTGCATGCAGAATCGACATGAGCTAAGTTTGAAGGACAAAGGAAATGGGGTTTAAGTAAAACAAGTGGCTCGACTGTAACGACATCACGGCCATTTAGATACTAGGCTTGGCTTCTTGATCATTATACTGTACAATACAATTGGTTATATTTCCACCACCGCAAGGTAGTCAAGTCATTTTTTACCAGGCTCAAAACAAACGAGTGGTTGTGTGGCGATGAAACCGTTGTCAATTAGTGTAAGTCTTTGTAATCAAGAGTAGGAATAACTAACAGAACATGTTGTCTAACTATGTAGTAGTCACGGTGAACAAGAATAGCCAACGCACAGGAGGATAGCACAACCAAGAAAAGGGACAAATCAACAGGATAATACAAGATAGAGAGAAATGCTAAGCCCAATGTATACGCCACGCTATTAACACAAAATGGAATGATAAAAGGAAGATATGATGCAGAAAAGAAACAAGGCACCCCGTGCTTCCAAGCAGAAAGAGATGGTGGTTAGAATGTTTCAAAATCGTGCAACTCGATGGACTTTGTGGGTACACCGAAGACGTCACCATCGGCCGAAGTGTCATCTTGCTTTTCAAGCCCAAGATTAGCGTTTACTCCCTGAAGGGCAGCGGCAGTCCCATCCAACAATTGTTCGATAGGCTCCCTGGAATTCAATTGCTCCATGTCCATCACATCGTTAGGGGTAATGGTGCTTGTTTCGAGAGAAGGCAGTGCCTCGGGGGTTCTTGGGACATCTGCATCGGAGATAGCTCCATCAAAGCTACGGCGGATACCTTCATTTAGGTTGCCGTCTCTAACATGTAGTGGTGGCTGTTCCAAATCATCTATGGTAGCAGCATTGAGTGAAACTGTCACCTCTTCAACATGGGCGACAGCTGGGCCGGTGACTGTAGAACTGGCGTCATCGATTTTCAAGGTTGGGCTAACAATAGGGGGCTTATGGTTCAGCCGAGACGGACTCGCTAAGCTGGAAAGAGGACGTGGCACCCTCTGTGCACTAGATGGGGCACTACGATCACGACAATTTCCCGCAGATCCATTCCGCGTGGGTGGTCGGCGGGGAGTTGTGTTATTTTTACGCGGAGGCGTGACAGGTGCCTTTTCGGTCATTTTTGATTGAGAGCTTTGAGTTGGTCGCATCATACGAGCAAGGAACCCTTCATCAACTTCCTTGGGCGGTTGGCGCACAGCTGATTCCTTCTTCTTAGGAGGCAATCCAAGACTGGGACGCTGGTTCTTGACATCAAAACTAGAGGGCTGTCGGCGAATGGTTGGAGCTACAGAGCTAGCACGACTTGTCGAACGATCCGCGGGCTTAGTCGAAGAAGACCTAGCAGCTGTTCGCAAGTCACTGAAACTTGCTTTTCCAGTGCGTGATATTGATGAAGTTGGTGCAGCAAGGGAAGAGCCAGATGTCTGTTTCGCCGGTGATTTGGCAATGGGTCTTGAAGAATGTTTAGCATGCGCCGCAGGAGGCTTCCGGGTATTAGACACGACTTGTGACGGGGCTTGTGCCTGGCTTCTTGCCACAGGCGTCTTGGATCTGGACGGTATGCTAGCTACTTTCTTTGCAGCTTCCCTAGCTTCCCTGGGCTCCCGCTTTGTGCTCTTCTGTGGGAGGTTGGGATCTGTCGCAGCGGGAGGCTTGGGCGACTTTGCTGCAGTTACCGAAGATGTCTTGGCAGTTAAGCTGGCTCCTTCCTTATGGGGCAACTTCGAAGATACAACCTTGGTAGCAAGACTCTTAGTAATAGCTGGTTTTCCTTGTTTTGATTCTTCCGCCTTTGAAGGTTGCAGCTTGGCCTGAGATGATTCTGGCTCCAACTTGACGTTCCTAGAAGTAGCGACATCGTTGGCCGCGATAACCGGTGAGGCAGGGGACGACTTGGTATTACTAGAGGCGATGGAGGCGGAACACTTAATAGCCTTAGAAGATGCTGTTTGCTCCTGTGCCGTAGTAGCAGTCTTCAGGTCTAGTTGCTTGCCGACAGGATCGGGGGTTGAGGAAATGATAGTAGGAACGGATGTGGCTGGGGTTGCCACGGAGGTTTTGGTAGGTTCAATGCTGGATTCACGTTGCAGGCCAATTCTGCCATCTTTTTCGACAGCCACAAAGTTGGTCCGGATTTTCGAAAGAGGTCTTGGGGGATCACCAACCAAGGCTAGCCAATACAGAATGGACATCGGTTAGACATGACTCTCAATTTTGCAATCGCGGTAAGAGGAAAAACTCACATAGCCCAAGAACGGGAGATCTACCTCGGTCAGGAGAGCATGACTCGCCCTTGCTCTCGAACATGGCACGGAGGTTCCTGACTTGGCTCATATTGATGTATGTAGTGGGCTCAGTGTAGCCTGATGTAGGAGGTTGAAATAGGTGTATTCGTGTCAACAAAGAAAGATAGTGATGTCGCGATGATCAATAGGGTGGTTTGAGCTCAAAGACAAGTAGAGATCTAGCAAATAGTGTGCATGAATGAGGGTTGTGAAGCTGCTTCTCGCAGCCAAGAATGGCAACACTTCTTGTATCAGATTCTAAGCTTGAGGTGTCGACGTGAAGGTGTTTTCGAAGGAGACGAGAGAAAATTTAGGAAAACAAACTAGTTAATAATAAGGTGATAGCGGTTTTGTTGAGAAATGTTATCTTCTCCAAGCAAAAGAATACAGGTGAGTAAGAAGAAAAGAGAGTAGCCTAAGCCAACAGGTCACATAAACAATGAAGGTTGAAAATAGCAAAGGGAGGAAATTGAAGGAGCTCTACCAACAGAATGCGCTATGTTGTAGGTGATAAAAATAATAACACTCATGGCAGAGAGCATGGGCTGTTTTGAGCAAGGAAGGAGCCCTGGCTTGAGGCAGGCAAGTTGTTTAGGGCCTTTGAGGGGAACGCGGGGGGGCTTGGCCAGGAAGCGAAGGCACGCGCAAAGGCTTACAATGTTTGCTTGCCTGGTTCGAGGTGCCTTCCAGAATAAGAAAACAAAGACAGCGGGCAAGCCCTAGTGCGAAGATTGCCTTGGAATAGAAGCTGGTCGAAATCAAGAGAAGGCCTACTTAACAGTCTACAGAGAAGGCCTACTTGCCGGTCTACAATGAACTTGAAATGAAGCGCGAACAAAAAAGGAGAACAGACAAAAACCAGATGACAAAAAAGGATACCTGGTTGCTATGGCGCAAGTCTCACCTACACTAGAAGCGAAAGAAACCCGGGCGCTGGCTTAAACACATGCTGCTGCATAGCGCCAGGGATAAATTAGTAGCTTAGGACATCAATTTGCAAGCGTAATTATCCGTATGCAGGTGGTAGCATAACTGTGGGATAACTGCACAGCAATTGGCTGAGAAGAACGACAGATATCTTTGTTTTGGATTAGCCTTCCTTCTTTCCCCTCGGTAAAGAATAATCTATTTCCTATTCAGGCCCCTAAGCAGGAGTAGGAGTGGATTTTCTTCATACACGAAGGAGCCTAGGCTAATGCAAGCAGCAAGTGGACGATGCAGTTCGTAACTGAGGACAGCTGAGGAAATGCTGTTTTGCTCTCTCTAGCGCTTTCCTATCCTTTGCAGCAGCACCACACCAACACACAACATGACCAAAGCACCACTGGTCTCCATGGCCTTAACAATCCCCTCGCTCTCAAAATGACAATGCTGCAGCTGCCCCGTTGCGCAAAAATATGGTGACAGGCCATCAATGGCACTGTCGCCTTGTCATGTCACCCAAGACTTGAACCAGGCCGGATGTGCCGAGCCAGACAAATCAATGTCGTTAAAACGCTAACATAGAGACATTGACCCACCTGGTTTGGCCTAGTATAAAAGCAGCTCGTCAAATGTTCGCGAAAGAGCAGCCTTGAGTGTTTCATACGCGATTAACTCCAGTACACTACTACTACAAGTCTCAACATTTGTACCCCTAATTGTACTATCCCCTTCACTACAAGTGGTCACACAAGACCCTTTGATAACCCGAACATGAATAAACGAAACCCTAAGGTCTGTGGGTCCGGAACCGGAGCCTGAATAGCTTCGTCAATCTTTTCCCACATTATGGGGCTGACTGAGTTCTGACGTCCGATCCTAAACTAACTTGCTATATTTCTATGTCTTGTTGTCCTCTCACTCAGATATTTTAAAATGGCTGCTCGCGCTGCTTCCCGTACTCTCAGAATTGGTTAGTATTCGCAACTGAAGCTATAATAATAGGGCTTTATTGTCAACATAGATTGCTAACTGGTAGATGCTAATAATAAACAGGCTTGATTCCCGGCGATGGTATTGGCCGTGAGGTCATTCCTGCTGGCCGCCGTATTCTTGAGGCTCTGCCTGCTTCGTTGGGTCTCAAGTTTGACTTTGTCAACCTGGAGGCTGGATGGGAGACTTTCCAGAAGACTGGCGTGGCTTTGCCCGACAAGACTGTCGAGGTTCTGAAGGCTGAATGTGATGGTGCCCTTTTCGGTGCTGTCAGCTCCCCCACTACCGCTGTCAAGGGCTATTCTTCCCCTATTGTTGCCCTGCGCAAGAAGCTGGATCTGTATGCCAATGTCCGCCCTGTCAAGTCTGTCATGTCGGCAGCCAATCCCATTGACATGGTCATTGTCCGCGAGAATACCGAAGACCTGTATGTCAAAGATGAACGCACTTTTGATGCCCCCAACGGCGAGGGCAAGATTGCCGAAGCTATCAAGCGTATTTCAGAAAAGGCTTCATTCCGTATTGCCACTATGGCTGGCGAGATTGCCTTGCGCCGCCAGAAGATCCGCGATAGTGGTGCTCCTAGCATTCACAAGGGCCCTCTAGTGACTGTGACGCACAAATCTAACGTCCTGTCACAAACTGATGGTCTCTTCCGGACTACCTGCCGTGCTGCTTTGGCCAACTCTAAATTCAGTACTGTTGCGGTTGAGGAGCAGATCGTTGACTCTATGGTTTATAAGCTGTTCCGCCAGCCTGAGGCTTATGATGTCATTGTTGCTCCGAATCTTTATGGTGACATTTTGTCCGATGGCGCCGCTGCTCTGGTTGGGTCTCTGGGTCTGGTTCCCAGCGCTAATGTTGGTGAAAACTTTGCCATTGGCGAGCCATGCCATGGTTCTGCTCCAGACATCATGGGTCAGGGTATTGCCAACCCTATTGCTACTTTGCGCTCTGCTGCTGTCATGCTGGAGTTCCTTAATGAAGAAACTGCTGCTGCCAAGATTTACGCTGCTGTTGATGCCAACCTGGAAGAGGGCAAGCTTCTGTCCCCCGATCTGGGCGGTTCAGCTTCCACTGAAGAGGTTGTTGCCGATGTCTTGAGACGGCTATAAGGGCCCCCAGAGCAATGACGCCCTCAGAACTACGTGACGGCGGTATGTAACAATAGCTATGTACTATGTACCTATTTTATGAGCTCAGAATGAAGCCAATCAATACATATATCTGAAACAAATCTTGTGTGTTCATCTCGTGGTAAACACTCGGAGTTCAAGAAAGAATATAAGACAAAGCGTAAATAAATATGCATAGGAGCTATGTTTTATTTGATGTACAAAATGAAAAAAAAAAAAAAAAAGACTATCTGCCTACGCTGGCATTGATACGAACATATTAATCTGAGGAAATATGGGATCTATGGTCTTGGAAGAGGGATGCCTACATGCTTGTCACCCTTTTTATTTATTTATAGATGTTAGAAAAACAAATGCTTCTATATTCGAAGGAAACTACGATCGATATCGTGACAATATTGTACATGCGAAGCTGTGTCAATGTTGGGCTGTACATTTACAGCAGCCTGGGGTTATGGCATAGGATAAGATATGGATGAACATCATGGATAGTATCTGGGAATGGGAGTCGATGGAGGGACCAGTGTGCCGTGTAGAGTGCAAGCCTGGTTCTGTATACTAGCAAGCAGCTGCGTATGTAGAGGTATTGTCGCCGCTACCACTGCTACCACTGCTGTTACTCTATTTTTGGGTGCGCTTAGCCTCAAGTTCCTTCTGGTACTTGAGCATGAGCTCCTTTCTGCGAAAGTGATTAGTATATGAAGGTTTCTAAGACTAAACAATTTGAGCCGAAAAAGGAATGGAGACTGTACGTACTGAAGATGAGGAGGGGCGGCGGCGTAGTGGCTAAACTCCATGTTAAATTCACCTTTGCCTTGGGTAGCAGCACGCAACTGTGTGCTGAAGCCAAACATGGAGTTAAGAGAGCAATCGGCAATGATGGTGAAATCCTCAGTACCAATTTCGGTATCGTTGATGGTTGAGTTGCGCTTGTTCAGCAACATGAGAACATTGCCCTGGAATTCGTTGGGAGCAGTGATAGTAGTTTTCATGAGAGGCTCTAAAACCTGACCGCCCGATTCCTTGAATGACTTCTCAAAGGCGAACTGGGTAGCTTGACTGAAAGCATAATCAGACGAATCAGTCACGTGGGTAGCACCGTCATTGACCACCATCTTGACACCAAGAACCTTGTGGCCTAGAAGAGGGCCCTTCTCGCAAGACAGCTCAAACCCTTTGCCACAAGCGCTAATAAACTTCTCGGGAATAGCTCCACCAACAACCTGCTGCTCGAAAACGTTTTCATCCGTCTCGGATGGCTCAATCCAGCCAGCAACACGGGCGAAGTCACCAGGGCCACCGCTTTGGCGCTTAAGGAGGTAGTCAAAGTCAACCTTGTTTGAAATAGTTTCACGGTAAGCGACGCGAGGCTGGCCAGTGACGCAGTCGACCTTGTACTCGCGGCGAAGGCGCTCTACATAAATCTCTAAATGCAGCTCGCCCATGCCAGAGATGATGGTCTCCTCGCTCTCAGGGTCAACATGGAGACGGAAGGTGGGATCTTCACGCTGGAAACGGTTCATCGCCTTGGAGAAGCCGTCGGCATCGCTGCTTTTCTTGGGTTTGATGGATAGTGACATGACAGCATCAGGGACATACATAGAAGTCATGGTGTATGGAAGGTTTCCATCAGTAAAAGTGTCACCGGAAGCGCAGTCAACACCAAAGACAGCGCAAATTTCGCCAGCTCCAATTTCGTTGACATCCTCCATTTCATTGGAGTGCATACGAACAATGCGAGGGATTCGGACTTTTTTGTTTGTGCGCGAGTTGAACAGGTAGCTGGACTTGCGGAGTTTACCCTGATATACTCGCATATAGGTCAGTTGGCCGTAGTTGTTTTCTTCGAGCTTGAAAGCCAGGCCGACGAAGGGCAACGAATTGTAAGGGACGAGGCCGACTTCCTTTTCGCCCTGAGAACGATCGAGAGCCAGGTTGGGGACCTCAGAAGGATTAGGAAGATAGTCACAGGCAGCGTCGAGAACTGGCTGGATACCCTTGTCTGCCAGGGCAGAGCCCATCAAGACAGGAGAGAATTTGAGGTTAATGGTAGAGCGGCGAACAGCAGCTTTTATTTGCTCTTTAGTAGGCTCCTGTTCTTCCAAGAACAGCTCGGCCATTTCATCGTCGACATCGGCCAGCTTTTCAATCAACTCCTGACGTTTTTGGGAGGCCAGTTCGACCAGGGCGGGGGGGATAGTTGGCGAGCGCCGAATCTTGGTACCACGAGGGCCCTCAAAGTATATGGCGTCCATCTCGATTAGATCAATAACACCCTGAAACTCATCTTCAGAGCCAATGGGGATCTGGATGGCGGCAGCAGGAATCTTGAGTTTGCTGTTGATTTGCTCAACAGCCTTCCAAGGGTTGGCACCCATGCGGTCCATCTTGTTGACAAAGCTAATGCGAGGAACATTGTAACGCTTCATCTGGCGATCAACGGTAATAGTCTGTGACTGAACACCACTGACAGCACAAAGAATCATAACAGCGCCATCCAGAACACGGAGGGCACGCTCGACCTCAATAGTGAAATCGATATGGCCAGGAGTATCAATCAGATTGATGTGATACTGCTGCTCTTCGCCATTTTCAACTTTGTTCCAGTCGGCAAAGGTAGCAGCCGATTGGATGGTAATACCCTTTTCGCGCTCAAGATCCATGGAGTCCATCTTGGCGCCAACGCTGTCACGACCACGCACTTCGTGGATAGCCTTGATTCTTCCAGTGTAGAACAGGACTCGCTCGGTAACGGTAGTTTTTCCACTATCGATGTGGGCCTGCACACACAAACGAGCTAGTTGTTAGTAAATGGATATCAACGTAACATACACAAGAGGGGACTTGGTCCATACAGCAATACCAATGTTTCGCACACGAGATAGACGCCGGGCTTCTTCCGGGCTCATCTTGGCAGCAACAGCTTCAGGTGTAAGGTTAGTAGAGTCGGCCTGGGCCATACGCAGACTATACATCACAAGTTACCGTCTTGTTAGTAGTGGTAGTTTTGGATAAAGCCAATGTTGCGCAATGACAGAAATCGAAGAGGTAAGGGAGGCGGGAGAAGAACCTACGCTTCCTGAGCAGCTACTGATCCCAGCACGCGCGACGTAGTGAGCATACGACTGGTGGTGCTATTAGAAGCCTGGATGTAAGAGACCGGGCCTGACTTGGGACCGGGGAAGGCCCGGGTAGTCAGTAACAAGCGAGTCGACTGGTTTCTCAAGGAATTGAAAGAAGATACAGAGCCGGTAGCTTGTACCGCCCTTGAAAGCCGAAGAACCCGCATTGTGACAGATATGAAGATCGCTGAGGCTCTGCTCTGCTTGCAACAGCGGGTGAAGAAAAGACAGTATGGATGAGAAGTTGTGGGTTGAAAGCCCTGTCGCTAAAATTCAACTGCCAATGAAGAAAAAAAAAATTGCTACTGCTACGCTACAGCGCTTGAATAAGCAGAGAGCAGCATCCCTAGGCTAAACGCAGTTCAGTCGCATTTACAAGACGACCTGACCCTTGTATCGATTTACCCGACAATTAGCCGACACCGGGGGCTTCTTGGCCCTTTATAAAGTTTTGTTTTTTTTAATAGCCCGGCCATTAATCATACTGCAATTGTTATAGTGGGTGCTACAATGCAAGCCTTGGCTTGTCGGTTCTCCATCATCATTATCCTATTCATTGCCCGCTACCCGCCCGCCTCTCGTCTTCATCTTCTGCGCCGCACCGAGCCAAAAGCGATGACATTCTTTTAAGCCAAGTCCGGTTGTTTATGAACGACATGCATCGCATGTACCTTATATCATGACCCTTTCTCTGAAACTGGCTGTCCCATGCCAAAATTCAGCCATGCTCAAAGGAGTTACTATACTAACTCCTCGTGCCGTCATCACCTCTTCTCTTGCCAACTCAAGCATATCTCAATACCTCTCAACCCGGCTTTTGTCAAGCAGTTCTCGATGTAGCTCTAAGCTCCCAGTCGTCTCTCCTCCGATCCCCGCTAAACCCGAATCATCTTTTTTCAATACTAGCAATGTGCGTTTGTCCATCAACAATCACTTTGCCGTTCCGCTGCGTTCTGTCCGGGTCAAGGCCCAAACTCGGCTGCTCACACAAACACAAGCCTCTCTCTCTGATATAAATACAGATGCGGCGAAGCAGGCGCAATCTACCGAGCTTCCCCCACATCGGCGACGGCAATTGGAACGCCGAAAGGCTGCTGCGGCACCCGCAACGATTGATGCGGATTCTGGTCTTGCAACCCCTCAGATGCCTCCCGATGCCTCGTCGCTGTTAACTACCAAAGCGTCAAAACAACCTCAATCATCGGCCCAGCGACTCTTCTCTCTGTGCATGGCCTTGTCAAAACCACGCCTCACTGTACTTGTGGTACTTACGGCCATGGTTCCATATGCACTATACCCCGTGCCAGCATTCTTAAGTCCTACCATGACAGATACTCCGTCGTTGAGTACATTGACTCTCACTTTTCTAACCACGGGCACTTTTCTTTGCTCTGCTTCTGCAAATACTTTGAACATGCTGTATGAGCCCAAGACCGATGCATTGATGACACGCACTCGCAATCGACCCTTAGTCAGGGGTCTCCTGTCCACTAGAGCTGCTGTAGTATTTGCAGTCTTTTCGGCCTTTGCCGGCAGCAGTCTGCTTTACTACGGCGTTAATCCCACTGTCGCGTTCCTGGGTGCTTCTAACATAGTTATATATGCTGGAATTTACACCCCCTTGAAAGCCATTACTGCCGCAAATACCTGGGTGGGTGCCGTCGTCGGTGGAATTCCGCCCTTGATGGGCTGGGCTGCTGCTGCAGGCGAGAATGCAACTGGCGACGGGTCCTGGAAAGAGCTTTTGTTTGCTGATGACGGGACCTCTGTGGGAGGATGGCTTTTAGCTAGTCTCTTATTTGCCTGGCAGTTCCCTCACTTCATGGCACTTTCATGGTCTATTCGTGAGGAATACAAATCTGCCGGTCTCCGCATGCTAAGCTGGACAAATCCTGCACGCAATGCTAGAGTAGCCCTACGCTACAGCTTAATTTTCTTCCCTATTTGCTGGGGACTTTGTGCAGCTGGTGTCACCGATTGGAGCTATGCTGTTACTAGCACCCCTATTAACGGCTGGCTAGCATGGCAAGCGATGCGCTTTTGGAAGGACCAGGGCTACAAGGGTACTGCGCGGGGTCTATTTTGGGCGAGCGTATGGCATCTTCCTGGTCTTCTTGTTCTAGCTCTTGTGCAAAAGAAGGGCATGTGGTCTCGTATCTGGAATATCATCACGGGCAAAGGCGTGGAGGATGATGATGAATGGGAGGATGAGGTACTCGACACTCCCGTTTCCGTAGGTAAATGACGAGCGTCTTTTTCCATTGTCAAGCCGCCTATTTTTAAACCAGCTGTCAATGAGGCACCTGCATCTTGACAGTAATGTTTGTATTATAATATGAAGGCAATGTGTGACATGACGGCGGCAAACATGCATCACTTGTCGACAATTGTTTGAATGTGTATTTATAAATATATAGCTATAAGCAAATTTTGAATCCGCCGTTTCTGCATTGCATTCTCAAGCGTATTTATTACCTAGGCGCTTAAGACGCAAACTAGAGTGTAATCTCGACTACTGTGCTAAACATACAAGGCTCACTCACCCTTTTCGTGTACATTTGTATGGTCGTCCTATGGCATGATTTCCGCAGCATAAGCCAGAACTCTAGTCTTTTGCGAATTTGATGATGCATTAATTCTATAATAGTTGCCTGGGTGCCCCCAGCCACTCACTCAAAGAAAGCTATAATGAAAACCATGCAGAAACCAAGTACCAACCATAAAACATCCCCCGGATACGCAATGTAGAATATGAAGAACTGATGCCAACAACAACCTTGTAGAATGTAACAACTCAAAACCTCATGATGTATCTCTCCACTCCGCAGTGAACAGAAGGCTTTGCCTCAGGACACTTAAAAGTGACCTCCATGGCCTTCTTTCAAACGACTCCTCACATATTAACGGACCGCCGGCTAACCGGTGCATTGATTCCAATGCCTGACGCTGAGGGGAGTCTCTGATTATCAAATTCTGTGTCATTGACTCCAGAATGACCAAGATACGAGTTTTAGATGTGCCTGACGCCTATTACGCCGGAGTCATGCATAGCCGTCCTGTAGTGGGAATGATGCTGGTTCTGACCCTGGGACAAGACAGGCGGAAAGTATCCGGCGGATGACATAGCAGGCATAGTGTAAGTGCTCGATTGCGGTGGGAACATTCCCACCTCTGAGGAAACATAGTGTGCCGCTGGCTCAGACACCAATAAAGACCCCATGTGATGGGCTGAAGTATGTGGTTGCGAGTAAGTTGGTGCCATATTCAAGGCCATTGGTGCGTCTGCTAAGGGTAGCTGTGGAGAGGTGATACATGTGGTGGTTGGAGGTTTGTTTGGAGTGGCATCCTTCCACCTTTTGCGAATATCATTCTCTCCCATTTCAAAGCACTACGATGGGTGTTAGTACAACGCTTTCGAGACAGGCGATTTATGATAATAATGAAAGAAAAGAAAAAAAAAAAGAAATCAAACAATAAAGGTAAAAAGATAAAGCTCACCATTCGCTCGAGTTTGTCCCACTTCATTCCAGGCATCCTAGCCTCTAGAACCTTCCACATTTCTTCGCGAGCTTCCCAATAGGCAACAGCTACACGGGTCTTGTCCAAGGCGGCATTCTTTTCAGACATGGCCTTTCGTTGCTGGATTCTTTCATATCGCTTGCGGCAGGCATTTGCTGATTTTCCTTTGAACTTCTTGGCTATCTCGCACCAGCGGCCTCGTCGCCTTCTAAGCTCCTCTAGAAGGGAGTCTTCGGCGGCGCTCCATTTGACGCCTTTTCCGCGTCGTCTGGGTTCTTCGTCATCTTCGCTGTCTTGTTCATCGTCTGGAAACTCGTCGTTAATCCCGTCTGCTGTCTGGTGCTTCATGGGGGATTCCATTTCATAATAATCATAATGTTGGACATAGGCCAATGGGGTTCGGCCTTCGCTCACTGGAGAGTAATATGGCCCTCTAGTAGCAGTCTGTGTGTAAGTCGTACTGTTGTTATTTGCAGCCAGAGAAGCCCTGCTAACTGGCACGGGATTGCACCGTTGGCTAGTACCGTATGAAATGTTCGAAGACCGGGACATGGTTACTCAATGGGTGTAGGAGCACGCGTATTATGGATGAGTCTTGTCTGGGTTTATGCAAAGTATGGAAGCTCAGCAAGGGCGATTGTCTAAGGTAAAATAGGCAAATATAAAAATGAAAAGTAAAGTACAAATGTAGTTGCCAGCGCTCTATCCAGAGAGTGCGGGAATCGAGAAGGGAAAAGAAGTTGTGGAAAGGGAAATATATATGAGGAAGTCTGCTTGAACGGCGAAAGGCACCAGTAGAAGGCCCGGGGAGCGGCCAGTTAATAAACATCCAGGCCAGAGCGGTCAATGAAGACGTAGCGTGGCGTATGATATTCAAAATAGTCCAACCAAATATAAACGTACTTTGCATATGAGAGCGGTTTCAGGCCTTCTCAGCATGCGTCCAGATGAGTGGCAATTGTGTCCACCGTAGGCCCCAAGTAGTAGAAAACGTCTACGATGCGCTCGTTTGTTCTATTCGTAACCTGCACCAAGTCCCCAGTCCTCGCAAACCATGGCGTTACGAGAGACGCATTCTCCTCACATTGGTTTATTTCTTTTTACATGAAACATGAATACAGTATCTAAATCGTGGTATTCACAGCTCAACAAGTCTTCATATTGGCTAGTTAGATTTGTATAACGCCGGTTTGAAGAGAGTTTGGGCGGTTAAGAAAAAGCAACGCTTTTTTTTTGGCATAAGCGGTTAACGTATGGAAGAGAGATGGAAAGAAGCTGATCAATGGAAGCGCTGGATCAAGGGCGGCAAGCTTGCACGAGCTGGATTGTCCCTGCAGACAGATGAATAAGGGAAATGCAGGGCATTAGTTCAAGCTCATATATTCCGTACAAGGCTAGCTAGTCCCTAGATGTCAAACATGAAACCTTGAAGAATCATTCAATCCAACACAAGCGCAGCTTCCACGCTATGATCTTTCGCTCAGCATACCAAACATGAGCCTAAGTTGCGCCTGTCCTTCGCCATTACTCTAAATTATTAAATCAAGTGCTAAAAGCCATACAATTTCTTTTTCATATAAAATAGTGGTTAGAGGAGACCGCTTGGTTTTAAAGTTTCCAGGCAATATACTCACCCATAGTGAGAATAGGTATTTCTGCACACGCTTCTACGTAAATATCCGTGCTATCCAAAAATGGGAAATCTAGAAGCTTTCTTACTCAGTCGGCGGCATCTAGACTGAAAACCAGACACTGCGATCGCCAACACCTTCAACTTTGGAAAGGGATGGCGTGCGCTTAGTAGCTTTCCTTTTTCTCTATCGAGCGCAGGAAATTTTACGAAGCTGGCCAGTGGTTCCTGAAAGCCTGTCGTCAAGTAAGCGCTATCTTATTGGTCTTATTGGTCTGAAGTTACATGACTCGCGTTTAACTTGATATCTCCACTGTTTTAGCGCTGATGCCATTTATGGTGATCTATTTTTATCCCACAAGCCGCTGTAATCTTTTCTTAAATTGGAAATTAGGGTTACCAGGACCATGCTACAGCGCGCCCTGTAGGGTTGTCAATATATACCAGGCGTATATTAACTTCGTGATATGAGCCAAGGCTGTTTAGGAAGGTTGCTACTACTATCAAGATTATTTTCTGCTCTTGATTAGTCGTAGCTATTGGCATAAAGAGTTAGTTAGTCATTGCGGAGCTGGATTGCGTATTTCCATGTGTAATAAATGGGACGTGATAGTGTCAGTCTTGAATTCCCTAAATAATCATTGTTAGTATTCCTTCAACTATACTCACGCTTATCGAGAACTTGGTGCCAGTGTCAGACTTTGCCAAAGTATCCTCTCTTTGTTCGCGCAGGTAAATATAATGATGGAGAAACAGAATAATACCATGTCTAGCCTGGCAGGGGGTGGAAACTGGGCTAGACATAACTGGTGATGATGAAATGATTGGCGGCGCTAGGTACAAGGGTATGCTCTCTGTTGTATAGATGAAAAGGACTGGTGTAGTTGCAAAACAGCCAAAAGCGCAACTTCATGATCATGTCTCAGAAGCGACTAGCTCCCTCTCCACCAAAGGGCTGGTGCTACGGGTGAGATTATGCCACAAATGTGCTGACCACATTGCTTTGAAGCCGAGCCACACTATCCACTGGAAACAGACGAGATAAAGAGTAGAGACTGATATCCTGTAGTTGATGTTGATGTTGGCCGGTGATCGGGCCCTAAATAGACTAGGAAGAGCCCCTGCAGATGAAGGATGGGAAATAATAATTTCTTGTTTGAGAAATCTGATACAACGAACGCCCCTACTTTTTGGGCTTGTATATAAGGGTTATATGCTTTGTTACAAAGCAGACATCCCTATCATGGATGAAAGACAGGGGAAACAACGCTCAGTATTTCTCTTGGATGGATCTACGTTGACATGTGCTGTCTCCTAATATATGAGAAAGACACTCTCTGAATAGTCAGGAAGTGCTAGGCTCGGGTACTCTCTTACCTAAAATGACGTCTCCCCACACTTGAAACCTGAAGCTAGTTCGTGGCTATTGAACTCTTCAAGTCAAAACATAACCTGACTTTCTCTATAGTATACGTGGATGGAGCCGGCTTGGCACAGAAAATTTCCCCAGATAGGGCCTAGCTGTTAGTTCTTGGCTGTAGAACACGAGAATGGTTCTTTAGAAGGGGAACAGTATTACTAAGTGTAACCGTACTAGTTTGTCTTATTGATCAAGACTATGCATTGCTATGGGGTGTGTACTATCTTTCGTCCGTTTGATTCTTAGGCTTGAAAAACAGAATTTATAGTACTAGACCAGACTGAAACTCGGGCGTCATTATGAGCTAGGGGCTTTCTCCT
This sequence comes from Ceratocystis variospora, assembly GCA_038407165.1. Classification (NCBI taxonomy): domain Eukaryota; kingdom Fungi; phylum Ascomycota; class Sordariomycetes; order Microascales; family Ceratocystidaceae; genus Ceratocystis; species Ceratocystis variospora. The sequence goes on along the minus strand of JAXHKN010000092.1, from coordinate 29,157 downwards.
GTCTGTATTTTGCAGGAAGCTTCGTCCTGCCCACGCACCTGGCTATGGATTCCGAGGGAAGACGGAGGGGAAAATAACTGATACTAACCTGATTTTTCAAAGAAGAGAAGTAAAAAATGGCCTCTGGATAGAGCAAACTAAATGCTGGAAGACTTCAGCAACACTAATAACAGTGGCAACTAGGGAGAAAGTGGAAGATAGTTTGAAACTATATTTTGAAGCCCAAGTGACGTGATTTTGTTTCGGAGTATACATTGTTGGTGAGTGGGTGAGTGAGTTTATCTGCTAGTAGAACAGATCCTTAAGGTGTGGATTGTATACCACGCCTATGTCTTCGGACTTAGCATAATACAGGGGCTTTTCAGCTGTGGGACAACATACATTGTTGGCCACGATAGTTGGAGATGGGAGGGGGGGGGGGGGCAAGTAAGGTGGGAGAGCGTGCTATTAGAGTAGCATGTATATATTCATTGGCATTCCCAAATCCAATGGCCTTGTTATTTTCTAATTCATCTCTTCAACGTCCAAACAATCGTAGGCCCGGCTGCCATATTGTCCCATTCTTTTGTGTCTTTTTCCCATTCTTTCCTTTTATTCAAGTTCTCAATATCATTCTTTTGTTGACACACTCGTACCGTTACTATCTTTTATGTATCACGTTATTTGTTGTGAAAATACGCTCTTCTTTTCTTTGGTTAAAGGCCTTTTGGTACCTGCATATCTGTTAGTTTTGCAGTTCTTACGTCTACACATGTACCTCGATATGAAGACTTTGACTCTTGTTGTAGGCGCTCTTGTGGGTGTGGCCTCTGCACAGAACACCGCATACTCGCAATGTGGTGGGAAGAATTGGACTGGTGCCAAGGACTGCATTCCTGGGTATACTTGCACGGCTATGAACGACTATTACTCGCAGTGTATTGTGAGCTCTGACTCTGACTCTGGCCCTGAAGTTAAGCCAGCTTCTGCCAAAGCTTATGTGGCTTCTGTGGTAGCGGCTGCTACCGGAGCCGCCTCTACCGATAATTCTTGTGCCGCGGAAACAGATGAGCCTGTTGTGGCTCCCACCAACTCCAAGACTGCTTCAATTGGAGACTACACTTCCGCTATCAAGAATATTCTTCCTACTACCAAGTCTAGCACTACGCCTACTGGCTTCTTTACGTCGGTTACTTCGACAACAACTGCCACAGCTTCCACTGGCTATGGTATCAATGCTGTACCTACCGAGCCCTCGGAATCTACTCCAGCTGCTTACACTGTATCTGCCACCGGAGCCTCGCGCTCAAGCACTCCTACTAGCACCCCTTCCGCTGGATATACTAGCTCTGGAAAGGGCTTCAAGATGATGGGTGCCAGTGTCTCTGGTGCCGAGTTTGGTGCTGGCTCTTTTCCGGGTGTTTATGGCAAGGATTTTACTTTTGCCAACACTGGTGCCATTGATGTAGGTGATTTTCCATCTCTGCAAAATCGCAACTTGACTTGGCCTGTTAGCTAATACTTTTGCTTTTATTTCTCCCGGGTCTACAGACCTTGCTGTCCCAGGGTTACAACACCATCCGCCTGCCATTTTTGATGGAACGTCTGTCTCCTTCCTTGAGTGGTCCTCTGGACTCTGCGTACTTGAAAAATTACACCGAGGCTGTCGACTTTGTCACTGGCAAGGGTGGATATGCTGTTCTTGATCCTCACAACTATGGTCGCTATAACGGTGCTGTTGTGACTGACTACACGGCCTTTGAGGCTTTCTGGAAAAACGTGGCCACTGTATTCAAAAGCAATGATAAGGTCATCTTTGACACCAACAACGAGTACCACGACACCACGGCTGATAATGTGCTTAAGCTCAACCAGGCCGCCATTGACGGTATTCGGGGCGCAGGTGCCATGACACAGTACATCTTTGTTGAGGGCAACTCGTATACTGGCGCTTGGACGTGGAACACCACCAACACAAATCTAGCTGCACTGATTGATCCGAGTGACAAGATAATCTACGAGATGCACCAGTATCTCGACTCGGATGGATCTGGAACGTCCGAAATCTGCGTTTCCACTGAGATTGGTGCTCAGAGAGTTGCCGGTGCTACGGAGTGGCTGAAGGCTAACAAGAAGAATGGCATCATTGGCGAGTTTGCTGGTGGTGCTAACTCGCAGTGCCTAGAGGCTGTTACTGGCCTCCTGGACCACCTCAAGGAGAACAGCGATGTTTGGTGGGGTGCTCTGTGGTGGGGAGCTGGCCCATGGTGGGGAGAGTACCTCTACTCCTTTGAGCCACCGAGTGGTAAGGGGTACTTGTACTACAACTCGCTGCTTTTGAATTACTTGGCCTAGTAGAGGTGGGGTTTTGCAGGTGACAACGGGAATCTCCTGGGATTGTCATTTTTTTGTGTTGACTGACCGAGTGAAGTCTCAGATTTTGTGCCTGGTTCTCTTATGCTATGGTTGAGGTTTGAGCGTGAGGATGGGAATGGGGGCTTTTCTGAGCAGGGCGATGGTATTCTTCAATTTCCTGTACATATTTTAGGTGGATGGGGCTCACCTAATGAACTTTATTTGTCTGTTGTCTTTACACTTTGCTGACCTATCCAGCCAGTCGTTTCACGTAACGGGTGACTGTTGAGTGCTTTGCCGTCGAATTCCATGCGTCGCCGAAAGAGCTTAGGAAAATCAACCAGTAGCCGAGTTTATATGAAGCTGCTGGAGATGGATACTGTTGGGTATTGTCGATTGATGTTGCTTGATTGTTGTAAGGACCAATGCCAACGGCGCTGCATGATATTTGGATTAGTTTATATAGAGAGTGGCGCGAGACAGGGAACAGTATGGTCAGCTCTTGGTGGGTGGGTTGGCATTTTGTGCAAACATAGCACACATGTGGCTGCCTAGTTATGCATGCAATATTCATGCCAGCCAGCCAGCCAGCACCACGCCACATAAAAGGACAAGAGTGGCTGAGCACCAAATGCACACTGGTGCACAGCCTTGCGACTCCAAATCTAAAACCATACAACGCCCACATTACACAAAGATAAACGTCTCTTCTCCAAGACACGCTTCGTCCAACTCTATGGTTTACAAATCGGCGCGAGATTGGGGGTGGCTTGAAGGATCTACAAGCTTGTATGTGTGAAGAAGTCAGAAAGAATATACCAAGACAAGGGCCTGCCTGCCTTGTGACATGCGGCTGAGGTAGGAATAAGAGAAGATTGTCTTGTGCACTATTTCCACAACTTGGTATTTGGCAGAGAGCCTGAGCTTTGATAATACATATACCTATAACGTAGCAAACAAGGAAGGTGAGTACAGTGACAGGTGAGCTGCAGGGAAATGCACAAAAAAGGACGGTGCAACTAATGCAGAATGCAAGCTCTGGAAAGCGGAAATGAAAGGCCAATTTGGCATTGCGCTGGCGCAGAGCAATACGATGTGAGATAAGGGCTATAGCGCTTGGTGTTGATACTTGGGCTGGCCAGTTGGTTTCATTATTAGTCGCGGTGATGTGATATTGGGTGATGGGCGGCGGCTCGTGCTATTGTGCAGTGTAAGACTTGCAGCACAAACAATGGGTTGGTCCTTTCGTTGTTGCACTGAAAAACAAAGCAGAGATGTGAAATATCCGTTGTGTAGACACGGAGAGAATATGCAGCCTGCCGAGCCTGTACTTCATTGTCAAAGTAGCCCAAATGAGTTGCCGAGCGAGCTTGCAGGTCGGATGAAGGGTGGGTGGGTACTTTGGAAGAAGGAAAAAGCAGGGGAACTAACTACCCCGGTGATCTCTAGTGCAAGTGTCAGTGATCAGCACTATTGGTTAACTGAAGGGATAACGGTCTTGCCGTAGGAATACCGGATTTTAAATTTGGACAAGGATTATATGGGCTTCTATCAGACGATTTAATAAATGGTGACGAATTTTTCGTCTCCCCGGCTGGGATCTAAGTGGTGGTGAAGCCACGATAGGTAGAGAGGGGGGGACGCGGTATCATAAGTCCTGTTTGATGGCTTGCAAGGGACGTAGAGGTAGAGAGGGCTTGAGAGAGGGGCTTGATACACAATGTGCTTGCGCAAATGATCAAGTGTTTGTGCATGCATGCAGCATGCATTTGTGTACAGGGACACGCGAATTCTACTCCACTTGTGATGGGAGAAAGCGACAGTGCACAGACGTTGGGCTTCGTAGGCGATCTCAAGGGCTTCTTCTGTTGCGTTGCCTGTTTTGGTGCAGGTTGGAAGAAGAGAACAGAGGGAAGAAAATAAAAAGAGAGGGGTTGGCGAGAGAGGCAATGGTAACGATAGTGTCCTGACAAGGGCGAGGCGAGCATTAGGAGCACTTGGAGACAAAATATGCGGTTGTGTGGCATGTGTGTTCGTGTGGTTGGTAATTTTATACGCAGCACACAGCTGGGCTTGGCCTGTAGGGAATGCCAAAAAGGACTCTGATCGCCCTGTTCTCGTCCCTCGTTGCTCTAGCTATAGGCGGTGGTAGTGCTAGGACTAAGGGAAAATAGGGGAGGGGGATGCTAGGAGATAGATTGGTTCGTCTATGCATACGGGAGAGACAACGAAGAGCGAGCTAGCGTGCAGCGTAGATGCACCTACAGCACATACATGTATGCATCTATTTGCATGCATATGAAGATTATACTTCCTGTGGACCGGGCCAGCAATATGCAATGAGTGCACGAGATTGGCTGGCATATGTAGCTATCCTTGGCAGTTCAGCCATGTAGCATAGAGGCGCATGAATATGAACTGCGAAAAATGCAAGCTGCATTGTAACGGCAGTGCAGCAAACGCAATACTATAGGGAAGAGATGGGTGAGGGCGAGGGGCAAAATGAACAGAAATGGGCACGGCGGGATAGGGGCGTGCGGGCTGGCTGGTATGTGGTGTGAAGACGAAGGCAAGAGGTGGTTATCTGTTGGTTGTTGGTTGTTGGCTGTTGGCTGTTGGCTGTTGGCTGTTGGCTGTTGGTTATTTCTTGGTTACTTCTTGGTTACTTCTTGGTTACTTTGTGATTATTTCGTGATTGTTTCGTCCCCATTTTCTTCGATTTCTTTTTGTCTCCTATCTGTATTCCTTGCTTTCACCCGCTGCGCTCTCACTTCACATAAATGCACACGAATAGATGCAGAGGACTCCCTTCAGGCCCACAGGCTCAGGCGTATAAGTGATATATATATATATATATATATATATACATATACATATACATATACATATACATATACATGTACATATGCATATGCATATACATATACATATATGCCTGGCGCTCCCTTGAGCGTGAGGAGCAAGGGGCAGCTACGATACATTCATTCACAGCACTAAGGCGTGGTCTTTTGTGCCACAAAGACAGGCCATAAGAGCTAAGGCATAGCACAAGAACACTAAAATGTGAAAGGACTCAGACGCTGCGCTGCGTACTGAATCCCTTGTTCTTGTTCTCCTCTTTCTTGCAGCTTTGTTGAATCCTTTGTCTTGGTTTGGGATGGGATCTGTTTCCTCTTATTTCCAACCTTCTTCTCATGTTACTCCTTTCTTTTTTCTCGATTGTTGCTTTGGCTTCAGTAACCGGATAACTACGCGCCGTTTCCCGTCTCGTTGGCTGTTATTCCTTTTGTCTATTCTTCTCAATTCTTGTCACTCGCTCTTTCTGCACTAGTTTTCATACTTTGTTCTTTTTTAATTTCATTATTTCATTATTTCATTATTTTGTTCTTTTTTCGTCTTCTATTCTTCCGTCAATCTTTCCACCGATCTTGATCTATTTATTCTTTTCATTCATTTATCAGCTTGTTCGCAATTTAATTTTGTCGTCAACTATTTACCTTCTTTTTCCTTCATCCTGCTCTCGTCTTGCCTTTCGCTTCGTCCAGTCGTTCCTTACTTTCTTTGATATCATATTCCCTATCTTGTGTCTTCTTCTTGTTGTTGCTTTTTTTTCTTCTTTTTTTCCCATTTGTTTCAATACTGCGCTACTATTTCCTCATCGTTCATTTTGTCATTTTGTCTTCTTCGTTTTCGTTTTCATCGTCCTCCTCGGTTGCTTACCTCCTTCAACAGTCTACCATTCATTGGACACCGCGCATCACTTTCACTTCTGGCTCCATTTTCTTGGCTCCCCTCCTCTCCCAACTACGCTTCTTCCCTGACTACTAGTTGCTTGCTACTGCCGCTCTTTTAACTGTTTCCTTATTGTATTATCGTTGTCTACATATCCGTAAACTTGACAACTCACATCTCTGCATCTATCTGCATACGGCCGACTCCGACCAACCGGCCTCTTCACTCTCTTCTTTTTTCTTTCGCCCACCACCATGGCTACCACGAAAGCACTACTCTCTGACGTCATGAGCTACCCTGAATGCTCTAACGACACAGGCATCGTATCGCCTGAAGCACCGCCATACATAAATAGTACTGGCTTGTCGAGACCTGCGAAAATCTCGGACTCTGCTTCTGTTGCCTCCGCCGGATCACCTGCCCTGTCTGGGAACTCCCCCAACCCGGCTCATAACTCAAGCCCTGAAGTCAGCACCATGTCTCTATCGTTGCCTGACGCGCGTGGCTCGATGCCGCTTTCTCCTAAACGTCGGCGTTCCGATAGCTTTGATGGGGACATTTCCCCGGTTTCTGCTCCCAAGCGGCGCCGTATAGTTTCCGCCCGTCTCCCTACGCCCAGTGTCTCTCGCCGTAGCTCCATGAACTTTGCCTCCACAAATTGTAGCTCTAGTTCAATCTGCAAGTCGACTATTCCACGCTCCTTTGCCGATATTGAAGCTGCTCTTGCGCCCTTGACGAGCTTCCCATCCTGCGTACCTCCAAAACCCATCGCTTTTGCAAGACTCCCGCGTGAACTCAACGACATGATATTTTCACTACTGGATTACAAGTCTCTTATTTCCCTATCTCAGACAAACACGCTCCTAAATAGCATAGTCAATACTCAAATTGCTCCTGCCCATGAAAAGCTGGCTTTCGTCATGTCGGCTGAAAAGCACTTTGCCCAGCATTGGCCTAAATGTACCGATGACGAAGAACATCCTGGAAACTTTGCCTGCTATGCCTGTTTCCGCGTTCGCAGTCCTAGACACTTTGCTGAGGTTAAACTGCCACACGACGCTGAAGCCGACCATGGTGATGAGGAGAAGGAATCGTTTGGCAATAATGAAAGTTCGTCCCAAACCGAGGTTGTACTATCGTCTATTGCATCCGATGTCGCAAAAAAGCCTTTGTACACCATTCCCTCCTCCCCAAATACTTTGCCTGGTACAGAGCCTGTTGCATTACGGCGCTACTGCATTGATTGCGGAGTTCATCATGGTCTTTACAAAGCAGGCCAAAACCTTGTTACCAAAATGGATCAGAAGCTTTGGATATGTAGCTGTCGACGCGTATGCCAAACGGCCTCAGAACCGGAATGTCCTAAATGCCAGAAATGTTTGCTTACCAACACGAGGAGTACCTAAAACAGAGCCTTGTCTCACTTTCGTGAGCTTGCGTCCTGACTGTGGCCGTGGTTTCTTCTCGTCTTGCCTTTGCAGTTCCTTTTCTGTGAATAGAAAAATATGGGTGGCATGTACCTGTTTTCAGGGTGCTGTTTCCAGCTAGTAATAGCCTTGTTTTTATCTCCATTCATCCGCGCTGTGCGCCTTTTTCATTGCTTATTTATTGTATCCCAATGTGTGTTGTGTTGGCCAATACTTTTGATGTTTGTGTTTTATCAAAGAAGCTCTCCAGAGAGAAAACAAGATAACAGGAGAAACAAACTATTATTAGCTAACAAGATGCTGTAAGTTTTGTGTAACAATTTTGTTCCTTTTCCTTCTTGTGTTCCATCACTTCGCAGCGTTGTCGATTTGTCTTCATCATTTTGTCCATCTCCCGCTTAGAAACAATTGCCGTATCAACTCCCCTAATTTACCATTTCATATACATGGCCATCGACACATGCATTTATCCTGGATGTGTTCTTCATATTCTTTTACCCATGTTTGAAATTTTGAAACATTGTACCTATGCTATGTGCAAAACTCCAGATTAACGAGGTACATTGTATCATTCATTGGCTGGTATTTCAGTATTAAGTACATGATAATGGGCCGCAAAAGCTACCATAGCCGTACATGGATGTAAAATAAATAAAAAGGCATATTAGTTAGTAGGGCTCCCGGTTGATTAGTCCCAAAGCCGTACTTGTCCATCTTGCCCAGCTGTGAATACTTTGGAAGTTTCCTGTTCTGACCATGCCATGCACGTCAGCGCTGTTTTGCTAGCCTGTATCTTGTGAAGCATTGTGCCTTTTTTGAAATCCCAAAACACTAGGAATCCAGCAGAATCGCCGCTTGTAACAAACTGGCCGTCTGGGCTGACAGTGACATCAATAGCAGTACCAACCGTATGGTGGCCCTTCCAAAGCTTCTTCCTGTTCTGTCGGATCTTGTCTCCGGTGGAGTAAGCCAATATAGAATTATCGCCACTCTGATAAAGAACGTGTTTACCACTAGGGTGTAAGCAGCTACGGGTGTATGCAAACATATCAATCTCAGCAATAATCTTGGTAGGTACAGGAATACCGTAGTCCCATGCGCGGACTGTTTTGTCGTTGGATGAACTCATGAAACGGCGACCTTCGTCAAGGAATTCCAGTGTTGTAATATCCGACAAATGGTGATTATAGTCTTGAATGATTTCGTTCCCGGCGCGGGTATCGTATTGCAATATGGTATTATTGGACATTCCTGCAATGAACTCGTTGTGGTGGTCAGGAGATAGATTGTTCCATCTGATAACATGTGCGGTTTTGCCATTTGAAAATTTGCCAATACATTTGCCGGTTTCGGTGTCCCAGAGCTTTACGGTACGATCCCAAGAAGAACTGATGAACTTGGTACCATCGTGATTGAAATGCGTGTCGGAAAGTGCTTTGCTGTGACCGTTGTATGTTCGAAGGAGCTCTCGGGAATGATAAGCATCGTAAATACGTATAGTAGAGTCCGCACTTGCTGATAATAGCAGGTGTGAGGACTTGGGGAAAAGGCGAAGTGATGTTATTGCTTGCTTGCTTTCCTTCCAGGCATGAATCTGTTTTTTCGGAATGAAGTTCGTGATGCTTCCAGCCTCCTTGCGTAGATCAACATTGAGATCTTGAGGAATATGCACTGTGTAGGAGAAGATACCAAGTTAGTTGGGGGTATAAATAACAATGATTACAGACAATAGCCAAATACTTACTGAATGTGCGGCCTTGGTAGTCAAACTCCTGTGATCCATGGAATATAGAGGTTTCGGTACCGAGACTCTCTACTTCCTTTCTCCGTTCTAGCGCGACGGAAGGGGCTGATACAGTTGTACCACTGGCAACGATGTCCTCGTCATCTGTGACTTCAACTTCTTCATATTCCTCATCGCTAGCAAGAGGCTCATCATAAGCAGCGTCTTGATACTTGGGTTTGTATTTAGCCCATGGACCGACATATGCACCTGCACCTTCAACAATGGTTGCGTCGCCTTTTTTTTCACGGGTAGCTCTTAGCTCGGAAGCCTCCTTTTTGATTTCTGTTGCCGATTTGAACGCTCTTTCAGGCCCGCCACGTCTCTCAACGGCTTGATGTTTTGCTCTGAAGGTGTGTTCACTAACGATTGTCTCTTCAGCAAGCCCAGTTAACACATTGTTTTTGCGTTTTTTTGCGCCATCTTGAGAAAATGGATTGGCTGGTCCAACTGATGGCCTTAAAACCTCTTCTCTGCTATATATGTCGGCAGCATGAGATAGGGGCGCCTGTTCTCTGACAATGAGGGCATCCCTAGGCGCCATGTTGGCTGGAAACTTATTCAAGTCTGCCATTATAATTTAGATCGTGATTGCGTCGAGTTTATCGTAAGCTTGGGGAGATTGCCGGGGGGGGGGGTTGTTTTTTTTTCTTCGAATGTATTGGTTATCGACGCAGTATTACGAAGAGCAAAGTTACTGTATGAAGTCTGATGAGCCAGTGTGGACAATTGGTACTTCAAAGTTGTAGGTGCAAAATGTTAAAAAAAATCAAAATTGACAAAACCTCAGCCTTGTTAATACTGGTCGTTGATAAGGCAGCGCGCGCCCCACTTTAGTAACTGTGTCAGATCTACAGAGCATCTTTTTAGCATTTCATGCTCAGCTCAGTTTTACCTACGATTAGCTATGAAACCAAACTTATCAAAGACATTATTGATACTCTTAAATGAGTATTCAGTAAACTTCAATAACCAAACTTTCATGAGCATGCAAAAGAACATGATGAGAAATGTTAATAGAATACGAAAACTACTGTATGATATTATAGGTAGTTCGTAGCTTGAACGTAAAGAATCCCCCGCAAAACATAAGTGATCATATTGATTGCTTATTATCTCGCCAATATCCCAATTTGATGAGGCGATAATATCTACACTAGTAAACTGGTGAGATTTCTTTTCAATTCAACATCAAAGTAATTTGATGTCATTGTTGCCATGTTCTGGCTCCGAGTCGGGGTTGTGGAGAGATCGCCTATAGAAATGGCGACAAATCCCATCTTCGATCAACAGGACTTGGTAATATATCCTATTAATTTGAGTAAGATCAAGGGTACGATGATCTAATTGCGCTAAGCACAAAGGTATACCGCAATTGAGGGAGAGGGGTAGAAGGTTCGCTCAAGGCATTGACAAAGGGACCTTTGTTTGCTGATTACAAGCTGGAGAAATGAAGATAGAAGGCAAAAGAGGCACCCAACGATTGAGAGAGTAGAGAGTAAAGATTTATAGGCAAGCCCCTGCTGGAGAGCAGAGATATCTAGCATCTAGCTCGACTCGTCCTTGATCAAGGCAACGATCATGCTGTAGAGGTAGAAAAAGAACATGACCAAATGGAAAGCTAGCTTTGAGAATGACTCCTATTAAGAAACAGTCGTACCAGTTAGATTCTGCCGGTTAAAGTACGAGTAGTTCTAGAGGGACATACCTTTTTGTGAACGTTGAGCTTGCGGAATATTTCGGTGGCGTCAAGAAGATGAACGTTGTCGAAAATTCTATGAGCATGTATTAGCATCACTAGAGCGCAATTCACGTTTAGATAATGATAATTGACTCACTTCTTGATATTCCAAACAAGTAACGGTAAGTTCAAAATCAATGGGAGCCAGTATCCGTTAATCAAAAACATGAAAGTGAGGAAACCATGGACGGCAGCTTCAGGGACAATGTAGGTGTTAAGACGGTTGCAGAGATCGATCGGGTTGATATAGTCGCTATTGGCAAGAAGAGAAAGGTTGTTAGCCTAATCAATAGCATGTATGTATGGGCTGGACATGGGGATCAGCGAGATCATGATCAATCGCAGCTGAAAGAGCTAATGGCAATATTGACTTGTGAATCAATGGAGGGCGGGTACGCCCTGCGCAAACAGTAGTTGTCAGATGACATGGTCACGTACCATTCCAAGTCGCTGTACATGATAGTGAAGAAAACCTGGAGGAAAAGGTTGACAGCATTGATCAACACTGCCAATAGGTAGAGCCAGGCTTCTCCAGACATGATGAGAGGTCGCGATGTTCAACCAAGCGCAAGGCAAAATAGAAAGAGATAGAGAAAAAGCCGGAATTAGAAGACAGAAGTGATGAAGGTATGGTAGGCGAGATTTGAGCGTGAGAACTTTGTCAAGGGACTTGTTGCTGGTAGTCTGAGAGAACACTTTACGTGGCGGCTCAACGGCTATGCAAGTTTAGTGTAATAAAACCCATAAGAAGTGGGCTTGGGCTTTCCTTTTCTTCCCAATTATGAGAGAAGGCGGGGGATGGGGACAGACAAGGAATATATCGTTAAAGTTTCTTGATAGCAGGGGCCAAGACGCAGGACAAGATCTCGGGGCCAATTTGGGACTTGTGACAAAAGAAAGAAGAAAAAGCTAAGATGACATCAAAGATTTTGTGGCCTAAAGCTGTTGCAACCAAGCAGAAATCGTACACGGGTAAGGGCCTGAGGGGGGGACTACACCTTGATATTGTTTGGTTCTATAATTTTCAGGACAGGTTTCATAGCTTGCTGTCTTCATGCGCCACACTGAATGAGGCTCCCCCCGGTTTTGTCTCACCTCAGCCACACATAGTTGATGCTGTCTTTTAGCCTTATGTCACTCACTCAGTTTTCATGTAATTTTTATAAGGGTCATCTCATTGTGCTTCAGTCTTGAGCTTGGTATTTTTTGATGTGGCATTGGTTTTAGGGAAAAATAACACGCCATACTACGAGTTGTTCTAGATGTGGATGCTTTTTCCTTCTATTTGACCATTCCGTTTTTTATTGCACAACAATCTACCCGTGGAATTTGTTGGATTTCTGCCAAATTTCCTTCAATATAAGGTAGGTCGCATTCATTTCTTTGGTATTGTCACTGGACCTCCTGGAGATTTGGGTAACCGAGCCGTGAGAACTTCTACACCGTCGTCGGTTACGAGAAGTGTATGCTCTATAAATTTGAATTAGATAAGTATTCCCTATATTTCCAGTGGGAGTTCATCATGGCAGACAACTTACCAAACTGTGCAGTACGTTTGCCGTCTATCGTAGTACTGGTCCAATTGTCGGGCCATGTGATGTCACGATACTTGCCAAGGGCCACCATAGGCTCGATAGTGAAGGTCATTCCAGGTTTCGCCTCGCCAATGGTCTTGTTTTTGGCGTAATGGGGGATATTGGGAGGGCAATGGAATAATTTGTTGATACCATGACCGCAATAAGTACGAATGACGCTGCAGTCGCGGGTCTTGGCGTGCTGTTCGATGATATTACCAAATTCGCGGAACAGTACACCTGGTTTAACACTTTGTATGGCAAGATCCAGGCACTCTCGGGCACATTCTGTTACACGAACAGAATCAGGGTCAGCCTTGGCCTTGTCGCCAATATAGTATGTCTCGTTGAGATCGCCGTGATAGCCCTCGTGATAAAGGGTAACGTCAATATTCAAGATATCACCGTCTTGTAATACCCTTTGATCAGGAATACCATGGCAGATGACTTCGTTGACTGAAGTGCAAACAGACTTTGGGAAATGGTTGTAATTAAGTGGTGAGGGGTACGACTGACACAATGGTATTAGTTAATGATTTGTTTGATCTGAGAATTTGAAGCTTTAGGTTTTTTGTTGCTGGTAAACTTACGTTGCGCTCAATGCAAGCTTTATGGACGACTTCATCAATATAGTCAGTAGTGACTCCAGGGACAGCTGCAGCTGCGGCAATATCAAGAACCTCCCGGGCGAGTCTGCAAACTTTTCGCATGGCATCTTGTCCCTTTGCATCCAAGATTTCAATGCGGTTAGGGCGAAGCATAGATCTATTATACTTGGGAATTCCATCTTGAGACCAATCAGGATGAGGAATGCTCATGGGGACCTTCCTATGCGCAGAAAGAGGATATAAGGGGCGCAGAGGCCCAGCAAAGGCAAATGTCGGAAATGGGTTGAAGGTGCCATCAGCGGCATTGGGCTCGGAAACTAAGGAAGGGGAGATGAATTTCTGCAGGAGGTTTGTCTTCGCTTTATGCACTTGCTTGTGGGTTGACTATCGATTATATGGACTGTTGTTAGCATAGTCTTTTTTTCAGCTTTCAAATTTTGTGTGCTCTAGAAATGGCGAAGCAAGGTTTGAAGCCTGTATCATAGGTTTTAAGGCCATTTAAACTAACCCAGCTCTTTTTAAAACATTCTTGGGAGCAGAAGAAGGTATCTTTGATCCCGAGTTTGATACAGGTAGGGCATTGCAGTGAGCCTGCATCAGCCGTACAGTCAGTACCAGAACATTTGCGCGAGGCATCGACCATTTTGCCAGCGTTTTCTTGAATAAAGTAGAGTCAGAAAGAAGGATGATCAGTTTAAAGCTTCTTTGTATCAAAAAAAAAAAAAAAAAATTGTTGAGTGTCAACCTATGTTCTGCTCTGAAAGTAGATCACAAGTTTAGCAAAAAGTGCAATGCAAGCCAGCCTCGTTCAAGCTATAGTTTTTCTTTTTTTTTTTTTCTTTTTTCTATCCGGAGGTCTAGAGTATTTTTTTTTTTTCAAAGCTAATGGAATCAAGATACGACATGTGGGGCTATCATGAATAGCAAGAAACCCCCCACTATGAATATGCTTATATCCAGGCTGTGACGCAACCAATACCACTTTAGATGGCTTAGTTACATAACATAACTAACGATCGCAGATGAGATAATAAATCTAAAATGTACGAATTAAAATATCTAATCGTATGATTTGTCACTCCACTCTGGGTACATATATCATGGACCCAGGTCTTCTGTAGCTAAATTCTTCTAATCTTGTACTCGATCATAGCTAGCCACTAACATCACGAAGATGCAGAAGACAGTTATCGTGGGTGGAGGTCCAGTTGGATCTTTAGCTGCTTTGTATGCAGCTCACCGAGGCCATGAAGTTGAGGTTTATGAGTTACGTCCTGGTATGCTACACGTATTAATCTACCTTGATGTATAACATGATCACTTGGTTAACAAACAAATTCCAGATCTTCGCGATCCTAGTACTGTTCCCTTGAACTTTACCCGCTCCATTAATCTCGCAGTGTCTGAGCGAGGTATCAATGCTATGCGCAACTCTGGCTTCCCTGACCTTCTGAATGACGTCTTCAAGTCAGCACTTCCCATGAAAGGCCGAATGATTCATGGGAGAAGAGCCGATGGAACATTTTACGAAGAAGCTCAAGACTACGACCCATTTGGGCGTGTAAGAATGCATACTTCAACTTTTGTTAAAAGTCATGATTCAATATTGAAAACTAACATGGTTCAATGGAGTAGACTATTTTCTCGATGGATCGGACTATCTTGAATAAAACACTTCTTGATACCCTTGAGACACAGCCTAACGTCAAAATATTCTTCAACCACAAACTTACGGGCGTTGATTTCCGCAAGAATCAGGCATGGTTTGAAATCAATGACCAGTCCTCCACTGAAAAGCCCCGAGGGGAAATTCGCATCAGCTTCGACTTCTTAATCGGAGCAGATGGTGCACACTCTCTCACGCGGTACCATCTGATGAAATTCACTCGAATGAATTTTCAGCAGGAGTATGTCGATACTTTATGGTGTGAATTCCGCATTGATCCTCTAGAGCCGGATTCCGGTCGTGAAAGCAAGCCTAGATTTGCGATTTCTCCGGGCCATCTTCATATTTGGCCGGGAAAAGACTTCATGTTTATCGCTATCCCATCTGACGTGTGTATATTCTCAATGTTTTTGAGGGCGAAACTCCTCTTTCCTGCAACTTGACACATGCTGACTTTTATCCCATAGGATGGTTCATTTGTTTGCACTCTATTCCTACCCAGCGCTGAATTTTCAAAACTCGAAGCTGATGTCTCAGCAATCCCTGGATTTTTCGATCGCCATTTCCCTGGAGTCACCGAACTTATTAAGCCTAGTCAACTTGTTGAGTCCTTTACGAAAAATCCCCATTTACCCCTAGTCAGCATCAAAGCTAAGCCGTACCACTATGGGTCTTCTGCCGTCATAGTAGGAGACGCTGCTCATGCCATGGTACCTTTCTACGCCCAGGGCTTGAACTGTGGCATGGAGGACGTCCGCATCCTATTTTCAATCTTGGACAAATATGCCAAATTGATCCAGGATAATAGTCCCGATGGTAGTAGTGATGTTTCAATGCTTCAACCTAGTCAGCGGGCCATGGCGTTGAATGAATACACCGAAATACGTGTCCCTGACGCACATGTAGTCAACGACCTCGCTTTACAAAACTACATTGAGATGCGTGCTTCAGTCCTTTCACGCACCTATCTACTACGCAAGTGGCTTGAAGAAAAGGTATCCGTATATTTCCCTGCACTTGGGTGGAAGACGCGCTATATGCGTATAAGCTTCGGCAACGAGCGATATTCAGAAGTCCTCAAAAAAACAGAGCACCAAGGCCAAGTGCTGTCCCGGATCATTTTCGCAAGTCTTGCCAGTCCGTTTTTCATTGGTGCTGTATTCATCTGGGGTCGTCGCCATCAAAACTTAAGCTCGGTGTTTATGAACTGCATTGGTTGGCTGAGACATATTACCAACGTGTAGTAGCGACGATAGTACCTGATATTTATGACTAGAGTTTTTGCAATTTAAGTTGTATACATCTCTATCAAAACTCACCCATACTTGAGTAGACAATACTATGCAAAGTTTTAGTGATGAAGTTACGATACAAACACTATACCAACAAGGGTTGCAACTACAAACGTATAGGACAGAACAAAGGAAGGGCATGTGACTTTGCTGGCACCTATATGACGCAAGTGTCACTAGACTACCAAATTCCAACCAATGAGCGTACAGATGATCTTACGCCACCCGGGTTAAATCTAGCCGTACTTCCTTGACTGCCCAAATCTTTCTCTATCGATGCATGTTAATTGTTCTACGACACATTAAAACGTGGTATTATTGTCAACATCTTTTTATTTACCATACGTCAGGAATATCATACTCTTTTTTTTTTCTTTTCTCTTTCTTTTTTCCCGAGATTGAAACTCCAATTCAAGCAAGCTATTGAAACCTCAACCGCCTCTGCCTGCCTTCATTCAATAATGGCCTAACAGCTGCTTGTCTCCCCGTTTCCTCGTCTGTTTATGTGGAATACCTCCATCTGTCTATCTACCTCTGCACTATGATAAACTTCGAACCGATATTGCGGTTTATGAAATACTCCCAGTCTGATAATCCAGCATCTTCATCTAGCAGTTTTCTCCCAACTAGCTTAAACTTGGCGCCATGTCTTTTTGGCACTTTATCTGATCTTCGACAACATGTGTCCTCGTTGATTTCTAGTCCTAGTAAGAGGACTTCGATGGGCGATTTTGCTGATGCTCAAAAGGCCGCTATCGAATCCCGAATGAAAGAGGTTCGTCTAATTGTTGTTTTATTTCTCCATAGTCACGGCATTTAACCTTACCTATTGTAGGCATTAACTCACGAGGAATGGGAGGCGGCAGCCAAAGACCTTGACGTTATTGAAGGCAATGACACTTGGCAAGTCTCTATTAATGATGAAGAGGCACGCGACTGGAACCCGCGTCGTATCAAAGCTGAAATACGCCGTCTAGATGAAGCACGAAGCAGCGGCGACCTTAAATTGATGGTGTACCTGGTACGGACGGCCTTATCACGCGATCTTGGTGGCATGGGCAATCGCAACCTTTATCGGCACTCTTATATTGGTACCAAGTCTTTAATCGAACAGTACATTGACTCGGCCGTCCAAACAATTGATGCAATATCCGATGTCGCGGCACAACGACTTCCAATTGAAATGACGCTACAGCTCTTGACTCGAACTATACAACAAGCTCGACAAAGCTTTGGTCGCAGCGCCCTATTGCTAAGTGGTGGAGCAACATTTGGTATGCTTCATATTGGAGTCCTGAAGGCCCTGCATGAGGCGGATTTACTACCACGAATCATATCTGGGGCTTCGGCCGGGTCGATTGTGTGTGCGGTACTCTGTACACGAATGGACTCTGAAATCCCCCAGATGTTACAAGAGTTTGCCTATGGCCATCTAGATGTATTCGAAAAAGCAGGTTCCAAAATTGGATTTATTGGTCACTTGCAACGGTTACTTTTGCAAGGAAGCTGGAATGATGTTAGCAATCTAGACCGCGTTATGAGGGGTATGATAGGCGATATCACATTTCGAGAAGCATACAACCGTTCAAGACGCATCCTTAACATCTGTGTTTCAACACCATCTTCACATGATATGCCACGGCTACTAAACTACATCACTGCTCCGAATGTTCTCGTTAGATCAGCCGTCACCGCTTCATGCTCAGTTCCTCTTGTTTTCAACCCTGGCAAACTTTGGATTAAAAACCCGATGGATGGCAAAATTCAAGTATGGGAGCCTGGCTCACAAACATGGGTTGATGGGTCGTTGGACAACGATCTTCCAATGGAGCGGCTATCAGAAATGTTCAATGTGAACCATTTCATCGTGTCACAAGTTAATCCACACATAGTGCCCTTTCTCTCGAAAGACGACCATCTCACTTCTGACCAAAATCAGGGCTCCAAGTTCAATCCGATCAATCTTTCATCTGACTGGAATTATGCCTTGGGCAATGTTGCCATTATGGAGGCCATTCATCGTCTACAAGTTATGGTTGATGTGGGAATGGCTCCAGGATACTGCTCAAAAATCAAGAGTATTCTCAATCAGAAGTACTCGAGTGATATCAATATTTTGCCTGAAATAAATCCTAAAGATCTGCCTTGTCTGTTGACAAACCCTACGATAGACTTCATGTTGAGGAGCTGTCTAGCAGGAGAAAAAGCAACTTGGCCCAAGATAGCTCGCATTCGTGAGCGGGTTTCCATTGAGGCTGCCCTTGGACGCTGTCTTAATACCCTCAAAGCCCGAGTTATCGCCTCCCGTGAAATTTACAACTACCCAAAAGGCCGCGGCTCGCGAAAAATAGGGAAGTCAGCATCTATGCCGTTTCAAACTTCTCATTTTCTTCCCTTGGGCTTACCTTTATCGCCAGTTTCCAATGTAATCGATGATTCCCGACGTTATTGGCAAAAGGATCGTCCACGAAGCTCATCTGAGGCTGAAGATAGCGAAATGCTAAAATTTCCTATTGCCCTACATAGTAGTAGTAGTCATGTCCATCTTAAGCTATCGAAGGACCACGATATCTAGTTGGCAATATATTTCATGAATAAGAACTTGCGCTACACCATACCCGTTTCCCAATGTCTTTAACAGAACTAGCTTTCATTTGTTTCTACTGCGACGTAATCTCATTCATGGCAAACTTAGAATTATTAAATTTTCTGTTGGAGCGATTGTACAAGTTGCATGTTTGGTTATTTTTCGCGTGGAATGAGTGACGCAATGAACTCGGTGATTCGTGTTTGAAGAACATCAAATGTCTCCTTGTCCGACCAAAAATGACCTGCGTTGGGGATTTCTGTCCCTTGAAAGTGTGAGTTAGGTCTTGACGAGAGTTTGGTGTTCCAAGAGCGAAGCTTCGCAATTGGTACAAATATATCCTTATCGCCATACACAGCTAATGTCGGATGGTCGCAAAGCTTTTTCTCAGCAACATCGTTGCCAGGAGGTATGGGGCGGCGAAAAAAGTCCGTTGGTAGTAAAGAGAATGTTGCAAGATTGCTTATGACACCTTGAAGAGGAGATACTAGCAAATATGCATCATTGGGTATTATAAGATCAAGCACTGCGTCTAGCATATGTGGCTCTGTAGTTAGCACTGGTGTCCTGTATCTTGGCCTGGTCTCGACTCCTCCAACCGATGAAGCCCTTCGCGAACTGTCTTTGGATTTTCTCCGGTGAGTAAGCCTTGCCTTGACCTCGGTAAGCCTTCTGCGAATCTTATCCTCGGCATCAAGACTCAACGACCGCCGGGCCTCGTGTCCGTGGCTTTCTATCGTCTCCCAGCCCCCAATTCTTATACCAAGAGAGTGCCGGTAGTTTCTTGGATCAGCCATATTTAATCTAGTTTCAAAAATGCTTGACAGGATGGCATTTTGATTCATAGCCAAGTGCTTGGCTCTTGTGCGAATTTCTGCGGCTGTGGACCCTAATGGCGGAGAATCAAACTCGTGCAAAATTTCTAGCAAAGGCGGGAGCTTTAATGTGATCAAAGATCCATATGAGTATCCCCCGAGAATCATGACCGGCGATGTTCTCTTAGCAGTGCCTGGTTTGAATGATGGCTGCCTAGATGGCAGCAGATCATCGCGGTTTGGAAAGGGATCTAGATGATGAGCGTAATACACAAGAAACCCAACCATAGACATGTAATCTCCACATTCCGGTTTAGCAGTCCATGAAGTGTGTCCGGGAGAGCCGCCTCCTCCGCTTCATTTGCTATTTTGTTAGAAAAGGTCTAAGCTCATACGTAGAAGGCATATTCTTTAGTACATACCGGAAATTAAATGTCCCAACCATATAGCCTTGGCGGAGCAAGAGTCCTACAACCGTTTCTACTATTCTATCATCGTATGATCCTCCTAGTGGAGCATAAGGATGAGCAAATATAGCAGTATGCCGGTGCCAGGCGGGAGCATGAAGCGTTGGCGATAGTGACAAGGGATGATATACTCGGCAATCAAGTAAAGTTTGATCATGAAGGCTTTGAAGAGTGAAGCTCAAGGTTGGCTCTGGAATCATTGCGTCAAACTACACTGTTTGCAGCAGGTCCATAAGCAGGGAATAATCCCCAAGAAAAGCTTGCTTTAATATGTTATCAGGTGCGGGAGCTCATTCTCATGGAAGATTAAACTACAAGGAACTAACTCTGGGTAGAATTATACGATGACTTCACGGCCACTTTTCTCTCTAACCCTAGTTAATAGGGTTGTCCATGGCAGCCAGCCAGCTTAGAGAAAGTTGCATGTTTTGCGAAGTTTCTATCCAGCACGTTCTTTGCGCGCACATCTATTACTTGTATTCTTTGTTTTTATGCGTGATTATGTGAAGGTTATTCATGAAGCAGGGCCGCCCCCACGGCGCAACATCTGCTCAATATGATCGCGACTATTTTTGTGCGTTGTTTCCAAGTACTGTAGCCGCTTTCCTAACTTCTCTATATCGCTTTCAAGTTCCTTCATCTGAAATGACATTTCATCCATGAGCTTGGGTGCCGGTATAGATACAAACCTGTTAGTAATGTATAGTTAGCAATTTTTAGTCCCGTGATATTAGTCATTTGACGTTTCAAGTAATTTACATCTTTCCAAGTCCTTTGTACAAAGGAGTTTCTTTCGATAAACCAGATACTTCTTTCATGGTCAAGTTCAACAGGCGAGTTTCACGCTGTTTGCTGGATACTTGTGATTTTGAGATTCCAATTTGCTGTTCGGCTAAGATAGCTTGATTCTCAATCTCGTGAACAAGCTATAATTCTATAGTTAGTGGAATGCAAGTTTTATCGGCCATTATTATTTCCGTAGTAGCTAAGAAGTAAGAAGCCTGTGGAATTAAAAGAAAAAAAGTGAGGTTTATTTAAGCAAGTAGTACTACTCACCTTTTGTAGAGCTTCGGTAGATATCGACATTTTGTTGTACGGGATATTGGGAAATAAGGTGTGAAAATATAATATCGTGAGTGCTGGTTGTCGCTCGCGCATGAATATCTTTTGGCCAAATATCGCCTCCTAAGCCTGGAGCGTGATACAAGTAGAGGGGAATATTTTTAGTGGCCCAGCCTCAGCCTCAGCCTTGTGAGGCCTGAATGGATGACGTGTAGCCTTCTAATGCTAGCTCAAGGTTACACAACAAGTGGGGACTTTTTGTCCTTTTTAAAAGGGATTACGTAGTGCTACAATTACGTAGATACAGCCCTTTTGCTCTACAACTCTTGCAACATTCATCTTTTTGATCCCCACACCCATCTTGCAGCCTTCATGTCCCAATCGCAGGCTGACGGGTTTCTTCTGCATGAGGCTGCTCGTGACGGACGAGGTTCGCTACAACATTCAGCAACACAAACCCAGTCACTAAACATCGCTGACACCCATATCTATTAGTCGTATTAGCTGAAAGCCTCTTGAAAGTGAGGAGTGTTGACAATATCCCTTGCTGTAAAGCACAACGAATTTTTTACTGATAGTCATGGCAAACAGAATAACTCCAGTTTATCACTCAAGAGAGACAATGATGGTCGGCTTCCTATTCATTGGGCTGTATCTTCAAACAACCTTGAAATAGTGAAACAGCTAGTCCAACTCCCCGGATTTGACCCCGATGTGCAAGTAAGAAACTCCTGACTGGACGGTTTTCGCTCGTGTCATAAGCTAACAAATAGTACCATTTACAAACATGCCTCGTAGGACGATAGTGGCTGGACTCCCCTCATGATTGCCGTGAATATAGCCGATTCTGATGAGATCATATCTCTCTTATTGCAAAAGGGAGCTGACGTGAATATGAAGAGTGAGATATATTTCCCCTTGTTTGTAAAAGGAAAATGCAAAATCAAGCAAAATTCCAAATGCTACGCGGATCAATTATTAATTAAATGCACCTCCATTACAGATTTTGCAGGCCAGGTAAACCAGTTCAACGATTCACCAAACTCTTGTTTTTCTACACAATGTTGTTAACCCTCCTGTCACTCTTTAGTCTATCATGCACTTCATTGCTTCTAAAAAGAAATTAGATTTGGCCCGAATGTTTCTCGCCCTTAAACCACCAGCATCTGTTCGCATTAGGGATAAGCGAGGTCAATACCCCATCCATCGAGCCGCCTCCATTGGCTCCGTCCCTATGGTAGAAGCTTTACTCAAAGCCCATAGCCCTCTTAATGCTTCAGATGCCTCGGGAAGTACCGCTCTTCATCATTCAATTTCCGAGGGTCATGGAGATGTTGCTGTTGCTTTATTGAAGGCTGGTATTGATGCAACAAGAACGGACTTGGATGGAAATTTAGCGTTGGATGTTGCCCCAGATAATGAGGTAATGAGAAATATCCTACTAATGTCTTGCCATATCTTTTCTCCAATTGTTAACTAACAGTTATGGCGAACATAGGTTCGAAAATACATCATTAAGACTGCGGAGGCTGAAGGGATTGATTTAAATTAGATACAACAAAAAGCAGTAAAAAAACAACATGGAGTTCCCCTTGGACTTTCGAAGTATACTAATAAAACAAAAAGTAATTTCCTCGCTGATTATTTGCCTACTGTGCTTTCTACCAATTCCCGGTACATAGCTTTGACGTCCTGCACGTCAGCCTTCAGCTCTTCCACTAACTCACTTTTTTCACCAAGCATCTCCAATGTTGTTTGATAGCGAGCATTAACTTCCTTGATTTCAATCTCTAGCTCGGAAATTCTTGACTCACTAGCCTGTGCTGTTTGTATTCTCTTCATTAGTGCCGATATTTCCGCCCGAGCTTCATCACGTTGATGAGCAATGCGATCCTTTTCTTCTTTTGAAGCAACTCTTTCAGCTTCAAGGCGGCGTACAGTGGCGCTCAATCTATCAACAAGTTGTATCGATGGCCCCGCGGCTACAGTAGAAACAGACACCATGTCATTCGTAGGGTGTTGAGGCGATGAAGGCGTGTCAATTTGGCCAAAGTTTTCCATGCTTTCGGAAAAGCTAATAGATGGGCTTGAAGGTCGATCCATCGGCGATTCAATCTTTGAGGATATTACTGAATTGGAACGAGCGCCTATCGACAAGGCTTGCGATGCAGGAGTCCATTGTGGGGCGCCCCATCGGGAGGATGGCCGGTCGGCATCTGCATAAGGAGCCCCAGGGGCTGAAATCTTCCGTGTTTTTATGTTAGATGTGGAAAGTAAGTCCACGTTCGACAACTGACTTCGATATGAAAGCTGCGGTGAATCAGGTCGTAAGGGGGTAACAGAACGCATATTGATACCGGCGATCTCATCGACGGCTTGCCACTTTTCAGCAGAGTTTCGGTCCAAATTGGCTTTCCACTCCTCTTGCTTTTGCGTCATTTCTAATTGGAGCTGCTTAAAAGATTCTTCCTTTTCTTTCAGTTGATTTTTAAGAGCCTCATTTTCCGCTACGCATGCAGAGATCGCTTTTGATTCAGGTGCATCATCAGCATCAGGGTTATCAAGCTTAGACCGTAACTCTGTGACCTCTTCTTCCCGACGCTTCAACCGAAGAGTCTACCAATTCACGGTTAATATACATACGTAAACTCTCCTGATAAATGATCAAATGCATGGCACTTACTGACTCCCGGACTTTCTTCCTCATGTCGGACTCTCGCTGAAATGCATCATCACGCTCTCTTTCCAAATCAGCCAAGCGAGCAAGTAGGCTAGATTCGATCCCTTGCCAATTCTCATTGGCTATAGCATACTGAGTTTGAAGAGTCTCAATTTGGCGCAACATCTTGGTATTGGAGTCACCCGTTGATAGGGAAGATGCTTCCTCCGCATAGACTCTCACAGCTTCCAACTTGCTTTCGAGTGCCTGAACCTCCTTATCACGCTCGGCTTCGGCTCTTCGACATCTCTCAACTGCAGCATCAAGTTGGATTTTTAGATCGCTTATTTGTTTGTTTGCACGCTCAGCAACAAGGCTCTTTTCTATCTGTATCGATGCAATAGTGTCCTGAAGTTCTTTATTTAGGAGCATGTCAGCGTCCGACTGCTGAGAATGGTATTTGTCGGCAACTGAGGAATCGCGAACGTCAAGCAACGTTTGGTTTTCCATTTTAAGACTCTGGATGGTTGCATCTTTAGTTTGTAGCTCGAAATTTAACTTAGAAGACTCCGACTGCAACCGGCTGATAGAAAACTGCGCTTTTTTCAAGTCTTTTTCAAGACCATTGTTCGTGTCCAGAGCTATTTTTAAGCTGGATAATTGAGCTGTGGCACTTTCAAGCTTGGCATTCGTAGCTTCCATGTCGCGGCTCTGATCAAGAAGCTTAGCTTTCAAATTTTTGACGGCGATTCGACATTTCTGGTTTTCCAGGGAAAGATCTTGGCCTTCTCTAATCAACTGGGCAATTTGGGCGTCCCTTTCAGCCAGTTGACGCCCAATTCCGTCGGTAGATGTATTATTTTTACTCTTAAGAGAGTTTTTTAAAACATCATCAGTCAAAAATCGTATTTTAGCCGCCATATTGTCAATCCTTTCTAGATATTCGTTAAGCTCTTGATGCTGGTGTTCATGATGATCAGGCTTCGGCTGTAGAGTCAACTTTTCGCTAGCCGAACTAGAGATTAGATTCTTTCCCTCGTCAGTTGCAGTCTCTAGGGACCTAGGCCTTGAGGTTTTGCATATTTCAGTGGCTGCATCGCTATGCAATGTTGTTGGAACATCAGATACATCAGTTGTACGAATATCTTCCTCTACTGACGACAAAGGTTCATCATGTGTGGAAGCATCCAATAGGGGTTCGCTAGGTTTTAAGGTGGCGATATTTCCATCCAAGTCTTTGCGAGGTGGGTCGAGAACGTTCAGAGTAGTCGAGGTATCAGACAGGTCAATTGAGGTTGATGATCGTGGAGATGCTTTAGCTGCAATCGCTTTTGCAAGCCGTTCTTGAAGCTTGTTCGGTTGTTTATTGCTAGAAGCCTGTTGCAGTGGTTCTTCATTAAAGAGTAGTTAGTGGTGTATCTTTAATAAAATAATCCGTAGGGGGAACTTACCAGAGACGGGCTTTTCTGCAACTTCCACAGTTGTAGGTGGCGTTGGAGTTGTTGTCTGAGCAGCAGGCGATGTTGATGTTGATGCAAAACCTTGTTCATCAGCCAAGATATTATCTAGCCGAGCTTCAACACCTGCTACTGCCTGTTGTAAAAATGAGCCCCAACCTGAGGCTTTGCCAGCAGAGCCCATAGTGCAAGTTGTATTTGAATTTAGTAAGCGTTGGGCAACCGGCCACTTGTTATGTTGAAGTTAAGATTGGGCAGAGTTGGTATGATGTCCTAAGTGGAAACCTTGATCACGAGCACAGTTAATGAAAGGGTAAGGGTTAAGTTTAAAACAAAATCAAGATACCTTGAATGACGTTGATGACCAAAGCCCCTAGGTTTATTTATAACTTATTAAAATGAATTTACTTGCGTAGGGAGTCAGTAAAAAAGGGAATTCGAACAGTCCTACGACTTATTTTTCTTAAATTTACTTAATTATTTCTAAACTACAGTTTAAAAAAATGAAAAATAAAAGGAAAATGCATAATTCTGATTCTTTAAACGTTTGAAATGACTTGAAATTACATATCGATTTGATTTGATTCAGTAGACGTAAAATAAACTCGATTTGATTTGAATATATTTGACGTCTACCGGAATCACTATGGCCAAACGACGCCGAATTGGTAACTGGACAGAAATAACCCTTTGCAAGGCGTACCACAAGTTTCATGCAAGAGAAGCACGTATGCTCTCCAGCAAACTCGTGATTTGCCTTCCTCTCCTCCTGTAGTCGTCAGAAACAAGGGAAAAAAACACCAACGCTGAACCAAACAAGAAAAATAGAGATGCAAAAAAAACTGTGCACCCGTCCGCGTAGTTACTCCGAAAACCAAAACCTGAACGCCCTAATTCTCTCAGTACTAGCCCATCCCCTGCTATATGTCTCCTCGACACGGCCTCCATTTAGGATTGAGTTTTTCTGCTAGGTGTCTTCTCTGAGGAGTTTCTTCACGAACTTCCTAGTCAGTCTCATCGTGTTTCCCATGCATTCATTCCCAGGGGTGGCTGATGCAAAGCTTCGCGGAAGACAATTATAACAATTGTTAACGGCTATATTGAATAAGAGCTTGATGAAAAGCAAAGTAACTACACTATCTAGCTTATTCTGGGAGTTGGAGTTTTTATAGTTGTCCGAAGTCTAAGTCGTTGTTCCGTGACTAATCAAGTCTTTGTTGTTACGGTTGTGCGTCCACATTTGGACAGGCACGTCGCAGGCGGTACGTCGGCTATTGGAATGACTAAGCTATTGTATGAGCGTAGTCGCTCGCTACACTGTTGTACAGCTACACTGTTGTACAGCTACATGACTGACTTACATACCACAGTTTATACTCAGTCCTAGCAAATTACGTAGATATTCTCGCATCTGGGGTCAGCGTCCAACCGACTGTAATATCCTCATCCCGTAACCGGTTGCAAGACATGGGTGCGGATGCTGACCCTAGGCGATCAGACAGTCGATTCTTGAAACCTAACTTCCTACCATTGACCAAATCCCTTACACCGAGTAGAGTGAATAATTCCAGAAAGCCATCGCCAAGACCAAAATGTCAGTGCTGTTCGAGAGGGCCATGTTAGAGATTCAGCTCGCTCAGCAACTAGTAGCTGAAAAAAACCCGGACCAAGGAACTGGACCGTTGCACGACAAAATTAACCTTAGGGGAAAAAATACACATTCTCGAGAGACGGGTAGGAAAGGTAAATATAACTGTTGACTAATAGATAGGTAGGCACAATAGATAGACAAGGACAAGGTCAGGTAGAAGAATATATTCAGAAGAGAGACCAACAAAGGTACTACCAGGTGGGAGATGATGACATTGCTTGAGAAGCAACGTTCAATATACAAAGTGTTCTGAAACGGACTTGAGAAGAAAGAGAGAGGTTGCAATTTAGGACAAGACAACCAGAATACAATAAATTAATAACTAAGATGAAATAGAAACTAGAAACAGAAAACGATAGAGGTCAACGAGTGTAAGGAAACCGGCTCGAGAAGAATGAGAGAGGTTGCACGGAAGAACAACATTAACAGAAGAAGATAAATTCAAGTGAAATTTAAACTAAAACCAGAGAACGAAGGAGGCTAAAAAGTTGCAAACACGGGAAAGAAATATCAAGCAAAAAACTCAGAAAGCCAACTGGAGGACAAGATGGTTATTTGGTACAGTTCTTTCAATAACTACAGGTTTATGACGATTATGACAACTTTATTGTCAGAAAAAGTAGAAGAAAGGAAGAAACTATCTAATGGGAGAATGGCCCGTGGTTTTCCATTTATGCTGAAGGGTTTTCTGTCACCTTCACCCCTTTCTAAATTATATTTTCCATCCGTAACACCACTTTCAATTACGGTTGCCAGCCAGAATATTATTTACCTTTTTCTGAGAGACTAAAGATCTTCCCATGCTTGCCAATCTAGGCCAAAGATAGAGTCCAACCAAAAGAATCAAGAGATGATAACAGAATGTAATAGAAACCAACAAAAGCCGACTGCAAGACTTCACAAAAACACTAATAATAGTTATCTAAGATTCGGATTTAAAAGAATTCGATGGAGAGTAACGGAAACTACACTATCTAACTAAGGAGGAGAATTGAGGATCTTGTACTTGTCTATGGTCTGTGTTCATCTTTCATAACTAAGTCAGACCATGCTGTGGCTTGGCAAAAGCGTTCAGCTATGGACGCTAGGGCGCTTCGTTCGGACTTATGTACTTCATATACAATCCATAGCTTGTTAAAACTGTAGGTTGTCATATCTGTTGGTAGTTAGGTCTGCTGCGATCACAGTTGGGGATGGCGAGTGAGATCGATAGTAAGAGGTTCATGTAGCGTGACACGAAACCCAGTTCCGTGTAATCTTGGCAGAATTTGAAGATATCAAACCCACGACGTGTTGCAGTTGGCAACCGTAACTGAAAGTGGTGTTGCAGAAGGTAACCATAATTGAGAAAGAAGAGGAGGTAACAGAAAGCCCTCCAGCATAAAAGCAACATCGCAGGCCATTCTACCATTATCTAGTTTCTTCTTTTCTTCTTGATCTCACAATAAAGCTTTCATTATCGGCATAACATTGTAACAGTTGCAAGTTACATATCAAACTGTAAGTTCTACAAAAGAAAAACCACCTTTGCTTTCTGTTATTAAGCTTTAAATCCCTTATTCAGTCAAAAAAGAAACTGCCCAGACTTCATAAGAGGTTAGTACATCAGAAAATCAGTCGGAACTTTTGCGAAACTGTTAGGGACAGGCTCAGGAGAATGAGAGAGGATGTGTGAGGCTTCACGACAATACCATGAGTAGTAGTTTAAGAGTTTTATTAAGATAAGATCAAGGAAGAAAAAAGATGAGTAAGAAAGATCAAGCAAAACTTCAAAAAACCAACTGGAGGAGCAGGCCAGTATTTATGGTTTTCCAAATCACTCGAGATCTTCCCATGCTTGCCAATCCAAGAACCACGACGAAACTCAAAGAAACTAATCTACAAGAACTAAAGACATCATGGAAAGCAAAAGAACCAAACAGAAGACAACAAACTCCGACAGAAACCGATAACAGCCGAGGTATTCCAGCTATTCCGTCATTCTGGGTCCCGGTGTAACGTGACACTAATCTTGTGTAACGTACTCGTGGAACCGAGCAGAAACTCGAAGATTGTCACGGACAGGCAGGAAGGTGGATGAACTTGTTACACAAGGTTCAACAGACAGAACAGACAGAGGAATGAACTTGTTACACAAGGTTCAACAGACAGAACAGAAAGTAGACAAGGACGAGAACAGACAGAAAGGTTTATTCAGAAGACAGTAAAGAATACTCAGAAGGGCAGTAAAAGATACTCAGAAACAGAAGACGAGGACGTTGCTTGAGGAGCAACGTTTCTACTACAGGAGGCGGCTTCACAC
>JAXHKN010000091.1:0-64582 GCA_038407165.1 Ceratocystis variospora | reverse complement strand
AGTCTAATAAAAGAAAAAAGAATGACAACGGTCATCGGGGTCATAAACGTTGGCGACCATCAACCTGAAAAAGAAAAGGTACCAGACCTCAAAGGTACCCCCCCGAGGGTTGTAGGAGGGAGAGTTGGGAGTACTAGGGTTTGTTGTGCCGTAAGGGTTTGAAAGAGGAGTCATAGCATCTAATAAAGTCAAAATAAAACCGCGAGCTCAGGTGACGCAGTGGTAGCGTGCGAGACTGCAGTTCTTGAAGTCATCGGTTCGACTCCGGTTCTGAGCTTAGCTTTTGCGCCAATCTTTTTACCGTCCTGTTGTGGCAACCAACTAACTCAACTCACATGGAAGAATCCTTTTCTTTTGAGCAAATTTGGGGTTTTTTTTTGGTAGCAGAAATGGACGGGGACGACGAAGATCGGGGTATCAATTCTTTTAGATGAAGAGAAAGTAACAAGAGAGGGAAAGAAACAGCCAAAGAGCCCAGTATACAAGAAATAATGGGAAAAGAAAAAAAATAATAAACAAATCGTAGAATAGCAAATAGGGTAATGTTACACAGTATAGATTCATCGCCCTGCATCGTCATTGGGCCATCAAAGGTCGTCCATGCATGTCACGTCGCACAAGCACTCACAAACTCACATCATACGCTGGCTCGCGTACCAATAGCGTGCCACATCTGTTCCCTTGCCTGTCTTTTTTGACAACCAAGTCTCGAAAAAAAAAAACTCCTTCCCGTTCTTGTTCTTCAGGGCGAGCTGGTGGAATACCAAGAAAAAAAAGGATAACACAGAAGGAATGGAAGCAATAAAAAAAGGAGAACTCGCCTCACCTTGAAACGTCGAGAGGGCCTTTTTGCATTGAAGCATGAAGAGGGAAGAGACAAATTCTCCCTGCTTGTCCCCACCCGGCCGCCTACATGTCCACGTTGATGGAAATACGTTTACGGTCCGTCGAGGCTGTTCCACGAATCACCCCAGATCTCGTTGAAGTTGAGGCCTAGGAGTTCCAGACTAAAGTCGGCATTGTTGTTGAGCGAGGACGACGGCGGGGCCTGTGCGTCAAGGAGCGGTCTTAGTAACGGGGTTCCTTGGTCATGGTCTGCGACCGCTGTATCACCACTAGAGCAACCAGCAGCAGAAGCAGCAGCAGTAGCAGCAGCAGCAGTGACAGTGGCAGAAGAAGCTGGGCCGGTGCAAGTGCCTAGACAGCGACCTTTCCTAGCATCCTCATTTTCCAATGCGACTGATGGAGATATGGATGGCGACGGTGATGGCGAGAACAGTAGATCGCCCGGCAGTGACAGCGTCGTGGACGGGGCAGTGGTTGATGATGAAATAGTGCCAGGCAGAGAATCAGATGTAGACATGAGAGACGAGATGACAGTCACTGAAGATGGTGGCTGGTGCAAGTGCAGTTCAGGACATGTGCGGGACTGGTGATGGGGCCGAGTAATGTCCGAGCAAGAGTGACGTACCTGTCCAGAAGAGCCATCAGCGACAAGGGCTGGTGGCCAAGGCTGAGCTGACGTGATCATGGCAACAGCAGCAGCAGCTGCTGCTGCAGCTGCAGAAGAGGGGGAAGTATCAATGTCGAGGGGGTAGGGAAGAGACTATTAACGTGAATTAGTAGAGAAGACAAGGTGAGATAAAAAGACACGAGAGAAAACGAGAGAGAGGGGAGGGAAGGGGACGAGAGGATGTAACAAACAAGAGCTATACGACGTTGCACGGAAATATGCCCCGTGTCGTACCTCTATGCCTAGGAGAAGGAAAAGAACGTACCTGTAAGCTTGGGAGAACTATGGGTTCGGATTGTGATAAGGCATCTGCTTCTAGTTCCTGGCCTTCGACTTGGTTGGCCAAGATTGTATAGTGCAGATTCATAAAGTGTTCGCTGGCACATAGCTTAGCCTTTTCTGCTGTTTCTGCGCCCAAATGGGTTTGCAGCAGGCCTAACGCCGAGCACATAATGCAGAAGCCCCAGGGTTCGTTGTTCCCACAACGCAGTAGACGATCGCGTTTCATTTCGATGCACTTCTGGAGAAGCCGGACAGTGTGTGGCGCGTTGATCATGATCATGTTGGTGGAGCCTCGTGGCTGGAGTAATGTCACGCTGCACAAGTTAATTGTCATGGTGAGTGCATCCTCACGGAGGAAGTTGAGAGTGCGGACGCCCTGCTCAAAGAGCTTTTCGTGAAGGAGCACCATGTCTCGCGCTGCATTGTAGTAGATGATCTCTGAGTACTGGTACTTGGCATTGGATGTGCGGAGTTTGAGATATGGTTGGTGTAGAGGTAGGATATACTGCCGCAGCTGGATGTGGAGGAGCGTATAGGCCAGCAGTGGTTTTTTAGCGGCACTGGAGTTCATACTCGGATCTTCAGAGCCATGGGTTGATGGCGCGGCTTCCCACGATGGTAGAGCATCGATTTCCTGAGTGAGGTCGTTGGTGTAGCGAATGACCATATCATATTCAGTTTCACCGGGAGGGCCGGAGAGGATACGAGATAGTTCGAGCCGGAGCGGCAAGCTTTGGCGAGACAGGTGCTGATAGCTAGAGTATGTGTATTCCTTGATAGGGCGAGACGGGGGTAGTTCGATGCTGTCTTCGTCAAATTGGTCGTCGTCAAGATTAGCTGGCGCTGCAACGTCGGAGTGCACTTGACTGAGGAGTGTTGGTAGACCGTAATCAAAGGCAGCCTGCATATCAAACTCTTGCATAGTGGCCCAGATGCGTCGGCGCATCTCTTGGTTATACGGAGAAATGCGGTTGTTCATAGCTGCTGGGTCCCGGTGCAGACCAACAGCAATGCCCTCCTGGATCAATGAGCCCGAACCGGTCCAAAATCGCTTTTTCTTGATAATGTTTATGCGCTTACCAAGATACAGCAGACACGATATCTGGTAGTGCACTAGTCGCCGGTGCTTGTAGCTCTGTTCGCCGTGCCACCTCTCAACAGCTTCGATCCACCGACCAGCTGAATGGCGGGCTGTGCTTATGACACCAATGAACTTAACCGGGGTTTTTGTGTACAGCGAGCTGCTTACTGCCAGCATAGCAAGCACAAGAGCTGTCATTGCTGCCGGCCTTACGGGCCTTCCTGGCGCCGTGAGCACGGTACTAGACCCGGTCTTTGTGTTTGCAGAAGGGCCATCCCAAAACGCCTTATACTCGCGTAAGAAAGTTGGAATGTGCATAATACGGTGGAGCTGCTCAAACTGGTCGAGATAACATGAGACTAGCGCATCCGTCTCGGAGCGAGATGGTAGTAGTGCCTCTAGACTGGGATCTGGCATTGCAAATTTGACATCCTGGTAGTCTTGGCGCTTGCGTTTGTCTTTGCGCTCCTGTAGCCGTGCAGGCTTGAGCCACTCTTCCGCTGTTTCTTTCATAAATGGACAGAGGCCGTTGAGTTCCGAGAAGGCCATGGTTGCGTTGGCAGGCCCGAAATAGCGCGTGCGAAACTCCTTGCCGCGGAAGAAGCGCAGTTCCTTGTTAAGAAGACCATCGGGACAGTTAAGTTCGATAAGCGTCTTGTCACCCGACTGGGTTGCGTCCAACTGGATGAGATTTTGAGCTGCTGTTCCGTTTTCCGGTCGTTCGGGCGTGTCAACAGCTCCCGAGGCTGTGGCTTCACCTTTTTGCGTCCCTGGAGTAGCGGCGGCTGAAGCCGAAACTGCCGTCATTGAGCATTCCAAGTTTGCATTAGCTGCAGCCTGTCGCGCGAGCTGCGTCTTGAGCGCAGCAATCTCATATTCCATTTTACGGATACGATCGAGGTCACGGGGCGGATCACGAAGGATAGAATCGGGGTCTGGTAGATGCCGGCTAAGGCGCGGCAGACCAGGCGAGCCAGTAGATGTAGTGGTGGCACCATTGCAAGTTGAGGTATAGGAGGGGATCGGCCCGGATACCGAGATAGGCAGTGCGATGGGCACGGAGACAGGCATCGAGACAGGGACAGAAACCGGCATATTAGTAGAGGCTACAGTAGAAGCATCTAGAACAGTGCCATCCTGGCTTTCGTACTGGCAGCGTTCGGGCGTGCCACTTTTAGTGCAGCGCTGGCATGGGAAGCCCCGATCGCAAGAGAGCTTGCGACGACGGCACTCTAGACAGCTTAGACGCACACGTTGGCGTTTTCGGGGACGAGAAGAGTCATCGCCATGGTGAGAGTGATCGTCGAGGTGATTGATATGGTCGTCGGCAGAAGTCGGCGACGCGCTTTCGTCGGCCCTATGGAGGAGAGGGCAGGATGAGGATTTGAGGAGGGGGGGGGGGTGGGGTGTGTAAAATCAGACGTTTGAGACTTGGCTTGGATAGGATAGGAGATGAGTGAAGACGGAAGGTCGAAGAAGCAGAGGATATAACAGACCACGCAAGTATAAGCAGAGACTGAGTCAACTATAAGCCAGCAACATATGGTAATGATGCAACCACCAGCAGCGGCTGCAGATTACGGGAGCATCAGATCAGACTTGATGAATAACAGCGGGCTTAATGCTCCAAATTCTGACGTAGTACAGGAAAAGTCTGCACACAATAACGACGACATGAAAAGGGCAAGAGCAGGTATTTGATCGTGTGTTGGTTGTTCTTATGAGGATAAACGAAACAGCTTCAATAGGAAAAAACACACAAGGATATTTCAAACTATCATAAGATGCAAGAAAAAAAAACAAAAAAGAATAAAAAAGAATAAAAGAAAAAAAAATCTATGCTAGACAGGCGTAACCACAGAAAAGCTCAAGCCAGAATTCAGGGTTGACCTGCCTGTTCTCCATACACATCCAATAGCTCAGGCTGACTCATCACATCTGATAAGCCATCCTCGGGCGTAGTCTTTATCCGAAAAGTCCGAGGGGGCGCCACTGTGGCGCTGTGGCGTAGTCTACGATCTCGGATGTCCGAGCAGGCTGGAGACTCTGTAAGGCTGCGTGAGATATTGTGCCTATCAGATCTTTCTGGTGTTTCTACTGCAGCTTGCCGGCTTTGTAGGTGGTGCTGCAAGGGCGGAGGAGTCATGAAAGGAACCACAAGGCATAGTCTGCGGCTTTGGTGCTTGGTCATGTCTTGCTGCCATCTCGTCTTTTGTCTCTGTCTCCCTGTCTCCCCTATTTTTTCTCTACTAACAAGCCGAGGCGAGAGCTTTTGCTCCTTTTGGCAAGGCGGCTCACTTAGATCTGATAAGACGGTCCAGCATCACGAACATACTATTTATGAGGGCCGAATTTAAAGCGAATATAATAAATCAGGTATTAATGCGGGGAAAAGAGACACGAATAAAATAAAGAGAAACAAAAGCACAAGGAAAGCAAAAATAGTGCAGACAACTCAAAACAGGCGGACCCCAAGGCACGAAAAGAAGAACATGGCAAGTAAAACAAGCCTCATCGTGATACTTGACCCAAACTTAGACCCCGTCGACCGCAACCCTAAAAGAACCGAAATCGGCGTTTCATCAGACGGCTCTTGATGGAGCCCGATGAGCCTGCGCGTGATGCGGCGGTGTCATTGTCATCGTCGTGATCCCTCTTCTTGCTCTTGCTCTTGCCTTTCCCTTTTTCCTTCTGCTTAGTCACTGTGTCCCCCCGCTTGGCTTGTCTAGTGTTGGTGGTGGTGGAGGAGGAACTGGGCTGTCTCTGGGGAAGAAGAGGTTCTTCCGACAGAGACTTTGTCGTGGTTGATGGCTGCCGAGGCGGCCGCGGCGGTGGTGGTGATGGTGGAGATAGTGGCTGCTCTGTGTGTTTGAGCGGTTGTCGAGGAGGGGGAAGAGGGGGAGGGGAAAAGAAAGGGGGAGAAGAAAGAGAAGAAGAAGGTGAAGGTGAAGGTGAAGGATGGTAGGGAAGATCAGAGAGAGAGGCAGGAGTAGAGCCTATGGCTGTCTGAGAAGCAGCTGCCGGAACAGAGGTTATCTGGGCCCAATCCATCAATGTCTCTTTCTCTGCTTTATCCTTTGCGCTAGGTGTCTCTCTGGGCGCCGGTTGAAGCCCTCTGGTGACGCCAAGCACCCCGCCATAATTACTGTTGCCAGGCTCACTGTCAACCCCCCGTTCTTTCCCAACCCTAGCCTCTTCATTTGCCTCGTTTGGCAGCACATCAGGGCCATAGACTTGCTAGTATAGGCCAACCAAGATGTCACCGCGGACGCGGGCCGTGAGATGAACCTCCGCCTCGAGATCAAGTTTGATGCCGACCATCAGGGCAGCATCCTTGAGATGGCCTTCCTTGCTGACAGGGCCCTTAAGAAGGTTGCCTGGATTCCCGGAGAAAGTAGGAGAGAAAAAACGAGTTAGCTGGGTTTGCTTGCTACCACTACGCTCAGTGAAAGCTATACTCACCGACAACCCCATTGGCCGTGCCCGAAAGGTTAGGCATGGAAACACTGCTGGGGTGGGTGCCAGACTGCTGCTGGTAGGTGCTATCGGAGCCGAGCTTGGGAACGACGGGAGAAGACATTTTGAATAGATGAGGCGAAAGCTAGAAGAATGAATAAGAGTAGGCTGTGAGTGTGGAAGACTGAAGTGGGACTGAAAGTTGATGGTGGGGGAAAGGGAAGAGAACGACGAGGAAAAGCAGCGGCAAGACGCTTGGCTTTATACATCTTTAGATGCAGTGGGGAGGGACATGGTGAGCAAACATTTCTTGGCTTCTCTTCTCGCCTCCCATTTCCCACCCACGGTTTCCAATGCCCCATCCCCCATCCCCCATTCCCCATCTCTCGCCTCCTATGCCCCATCTTCCTTGGCCCGTTGTGTAGTAATTTACCTTGCCTGATATCTCTACGCCCTCCACGACGTTTTCAAGGCATAGCCGCCCGGCCTTATGTTGTACGTACCACCACTGTAAC
This sequence comes from Ceratocystis variospora, assembly GCA_038407165.1. Classification (NCBI taxonomy): domain Eukaryota; kingdom Fungi; phylum Ascomycota; class Sordariomycetes; order Microascales; family Ceratocystidaceae; genus Ceratocystis; species Ceratocystis variospora. The sequence continues at coordinate 57,735 of JAXHKN010000091.1, read as the reverse complement.
CATACAAAGACCGAAAGTAAATAAGGAGACGACCGGGCCGGCTGCATGATACGGGGCGCAGTATCACCAGCTAGTAAGCATCCCGGAGAAGGCCGACGACAAAACAACAATATAGGGTAGGGAGACGCGCGGAACAAGGGCGATTTGGCGTGTCATGGCAACTACTGTGCCTATGACTTTTCACCGACATGGCGTGGCTTAGCTATGTTTTGATCTTTTTTGACTTATGTATAACGGTAGAAGGATACGGTTCAAAGTAGTGGCCTGGCGAGGCACAAGAAAGGAACATAGGAATAGCTTTGTGGACGCGAGGTCGCGTAACGGAAAGGTCGCATGTTTCGCTCGTTCCTGGGCAGGACGGCAGACTCTAGTATCAATAGGATGTTGCATGGCAAGATAGAACTGAGAGAGAAGAACAGTACTAGGGCTATTGCGGTTCATGGCTCATAGCTCATAGCTCATAGCTCATAGCTCATAGCTCATAGCTCATAGCTCATAGCTCATAGCTCATAGCTCATAGCTCATAGCTCACTGCTCACTGCTCACTGCTCACGGCTCATGGCTCACGGCTCACAGCTCATGGCTCATAGCTCATAGCTCATGGCTAGTGATTTGCGACTTATCATTCTCTTTCTCTCATCACAGCGCTGTCAGGTAAGTGTGTGTCAACTTCTCACACCAAGTATTTCATGCCACTCTTGCAGTTCCCGTGCTTCCATAAACCTGCTGTGTTCTAACATCTACCCTGCTCTGTATCTGTATATGCCTTTTAGTTACATAACATGTACTAAACCTCAAGCTTCAACTGGCTCCTCCAAATAGTGTCACATTACACACGCTGTTGCCACACCCCAGCTTCATCTCCTGCACATTCCGAAAGGCCGAAGCTTTCTTTTCCCCTCTCGGAGAGGGGCAAGCCTTTGCGTTATCATGTCACTGTTAGACTCTCCCAAAGCCGAGGTTGAAACAAGAAGAAGACTCTATGCAGTATTCCCCGAGTGTACTGTGGTTTAGTCTCCCTCCTCTCTCTTGTATCATAAGGGCCTTTCTGCTTTTATTTTTTCCTGCCGTTCTACCTTGTGTAACGACTTGCGCTTCATCGCGGGCCATGTTACAGCGGATGTGTCACCCACACTTGCCTACGCTATGGCTTATGAGCTGATGTAGACCCCATGAGCTGATTTTTTTGCTGTAGTAAAGGAAAGGGAAGAGGGGAAAAAAGGGGGAGGGGTGTGTATATTACTTTCATGGTGCAACGGCTCGGCCAAACTTGGGGAGCACAGAGGTTGTGTGGGCCTATAATTTGCTGCATAACATACTGCATAGCCCGAAGCTAGCACTACAGCTTAACCGCCATTCTGACATGGGCCGAGCGGGCATGTGGAATGGAAGGCTTCTCCAAATGCTTCCCGGGCTGTTTAGTGTCATCTACTGCTTCTTTTCCTTGCCCTTTTTCTTTCAGCACACCCTCCCCCATACCGTTGTCCCCCCCCGCACGCAGAGTCTGCACCAGGCGAAGACCGCTTCTTGCTACCCTGATACTTGTGTATCCAGCCACTACGGGCAAAAGACATGAAGCAAGAGGACGGCCCCTCCTCCTCGTAACGACCGGCCGTTAATTCTAGGGCCTGAGCTGCATCCATGGCGTCATGAATGAGCTGACCCGGCGTCTTGGCTAGTGAGTGATTGTGGCTTGCTCCAGCGGGCAGCAGCACATCTGCGCTGACCGCCGCCATGTCGCTGTTTCGTGCCCCCCCCCTCCCCAAAAAATGCCTATGGATCGTGTTGTAGGAACCATTGGGTGCCACGCAGACATATCGTGCCATTTTTGGTGGTCTTGTCTACCCGAAGCTAACGCACTGGGGTTTCCATCTTCCGCCCACCTTTGGATTTCCGTCTAGCTGTTTGGCTGTTATCCCTTCTCCCGCTTTGTGAGTCATTTCTATCTTGGCATACGACTGATTGTCTTGTCTATTCATTCCTGCAATGGTCCTTGAGACTCTCATCGGCTTTGGCGTCATATTCGGAGCTGCCGAGGGGATTCGTAATGCCCAAGCGAAGGCACGCCGAGAAGAGCATCGCTCACGCAAGAACAACCTCATTGTTCATTGTCCTAAGAGCTCTGTGTTTAGCCCCCTTCTTCAAGACCGACAGGTCGTGCTTTCTGGGGGCAAGGTAAGAAACATCTCTATTCATGCATTGACACATGTCTCGAAAACACGCCAACATGATTCATTTCTTTAGCTGTATGTCGACACTGGCACCGACAACACCGTTCCCTTTGGCCACCCATTTGCCGGCTACTTTCTGCCGTACCCCGAAGCAAAACATGCCGGGCTTGTGTCGACCATCACGGACGAAGCCCCTATTATGAACTGGGTGTACGTGGACCGCGCCACTCATGAGCTCCGATTTGGCGTGCGGAAGGACTCCGAGGGTAACTTGACAGGCTCGTTTGACTGCACGCGCCAGGATAGACGATTGACGCTGTGTGGTTGGGAGGGTTTTGTCGCTGTGCGAGAGGGCCCGTTCTGGGCATTGTATTTTGATTTGGCGGGCGACAAGTTGGCTGAGAAGGTTGAAAAGGATACACCGGTTGTCGAAGTCGAGCTGCTCCGGAAGGAAATGCGGACAATGAAGCCTGCTCCCCCGGAGATGGGTGAGGGCGGGGGTGAGGGCGGGGGCGAGGGCGGGGGCGAGGACAAGGGTACGGACGAGGGCAAGGGTACGGACGAGGGCAAGGGCGGGGGCAAAGGCGACGGGGAGGGCGGTAATGCAGCGGCAGAAGAACAGCCACACAAGACTACATGCGGATAGCAGCGGGAGAGCCACCAGACAGGGGTGTAAGAGCCAGAACTCTAAAGGGTAAGCGTCCAAGAAGGCAGCGCCCTCTGTCTGGTATATCAAGACACTGACACTACATGGGTAAACAAAAAGAACTGCTCAGAATACAGTCCGGATAGAAATGACAAAGTAACTTTCGCAAATAGGAATAGTCAAAGTTATGGTAACAAAAAAGCTTTGGGTATGAAGAAAGAAAATCATATACAACTGAAACTGACAATAAGCCTCCATGTGACCACGCAACCTGTAAAACTTCAAGACCTATTACTGGCAAGAAAATAGTAGGACTAACAATAACAAAAAGCAAGTAGCAATCAAAGAAGTAAAAGAACAAATCTGGGATAGCGATATTTCCAAGCACGATGGACACTAGGACACGGATGAAAAAACCCTGTCTTAAGAAGGCCCGACCGGCTTGTTCTGTGAAATCAAGCAAATAAGGGGCGAAAGAAAAAGAAAAAAGGAAAAGAAAAAGAGCAGAGCTTGGTAGACGCGTCGCCTTTAGTCTCTACCTACCCTATGCAGATGGTATAGAACCTCGCTCACAAGGCCCATGGAGTTGGGTGGAACGTCAGCCAAGCCATCGTTGTCACCGGGCGTAGTTGGGAGACTAACGGCTGCAATTCGTGGCATAGCAGCATCGCTGAGTGCGGAATTCTTATCGGCCGTCATGCCTGGCACGCGCGGAACGGGAATCGGCGTTGTCGAGACGCGCAACGGCGTAGAGGAGTCGGGCTTCAAGGATTTCGAGAGGGAATTGTGTATGGTGGTGGGAGGGGATGGAAGAGCGACAGTCACGGGGGGTGAACATGTGGCTGCCGTGGCAAGGGGGAGCTTGTTTATTGCTGGAGCTGGGGTAGATGTGGGCAAGGCTGGGCTGGACACCGATGCAGCCAGGTATTTAGCGGGGACCGGCACCGGGGTTTGCTTGAGCGGCGCGCTTGGTGTACTGGGAGTGTTGGAGGGTGGGGCAAGTGCACGAATTACCCCGAGATGTGGAGCATTGGATTGAGGCTGGACTTGAGGGTCCCGAGTGTGTGTCTGAGTCTGAGCCTGGGTCTGGGTCTGGGTCTGGGTCTGGGGCTGGGGCTTGGCCTGAGGCTTGGCCTGAGGCTGGAGACCAGGAGTTTGAATAGTAGTGAGTGCAAATGGCCTCTGGAAGTTTGTCTGCGTGTATAGGGGTTGAATTACGGGTGGAGGGACGTATGGCAGGCGTGGCTGGGTTTGGGACTGTGTCTGGAAGTGATGCTGGCGTTGGGTTTGAGGCTGGACAGTAGCAAATATACCCTGCTGTGGAAAGTGGGCACGTGGTCCAGTTGCAGGAGTATAGGTGTATACCGGGCGGGTTGGTGGAGTCGGGCGTGGGTTCTGGTTCTGGTTTTGAAGGCGTTGGGACGGGGCAGCAAGAAATGGCTGGCTAGTAGGTGTATGCGTGACGGGCTGGTGAGGATACGCAGGCTGGGGCGGCTGCTGTTGTTGTATCCGGGACACGGCGTTGACACACTGTTGTGATGCATTTGTGTTTACACCCAAGGCCTGGGGCATTGCTAACACTGGTCCAAATGCTGGGCTTGCTCCGGGCATATAGGTTGAAGGCGCCACAGCGGCCTTGGGGGCCTTTGGCTTTTTGGCCTTGACGGGTTTCGGGATTGATGCTAGGAAGTCCGCTGCGGAATCAGGCACTTTGACACATGGATCACGAGTGTATTGTGCACGAGAGTCTGTCGACTCATCGCCCAAGAAGTGCCATAATGGTCTACCTGTCTCGTCGGCAAAATCAACTGCCTTTTGTTCGGGATTGCACACATCATGGTATGCCACAAACTCCCCCCATGTGAAGCCTTCAATAAAAGGCTCGTCACGTCGAGGTGCTGCCCCGTCTCCACGAACGCCCTTGAGTGCATCGCGTGCGGCTTTAGAGCGGGGCATAGGCACGGCGGCTGGTGAAGCCTTGGGGAGGTGGAAGTCGGCAGGATCCGCGACAACAAGCCACTTCCACTGCGCTTCGATTAGTTCTTTGTTGGGGATGGACTCGACCAACAGAATCTCCTCTTCGGCCCTATTCTCCACAACAACACCAGCAAACACATCTTTTGTGTGGAACTGCAGCTGGCAAATGTCGCCGGGCACAAGAGCCGCAGCAGCACGAAGAGCACGGTGGTTTTGCTCCAAGTCATAGCCGGTAAGGCTACGATCACGGCGGACACGATGGAAGCGACAGCTAAACTCAAACGCTTCGTCTTTGTACTCCGTCCCATCGGGTCCAAAGACAGGTACTTGGCCCTCCTCAACAAAGGCGCCACTGGCAGCCGCACATGAGGCATGGTAGACGCGGGTACAGTTATTTTGCGTGCACTGGATGCAGGCTCCACGTTTAGAGTGGCAGAAGAGACACTTAAGATCGTGGCGCAACTTTGTGACAGCTTCAACACCACAAACAACCTCGGAGCCATCAGCTGCCTCGTCAATATATGTCTCGGGAAGATAACGGGCACACATCCGATGAGCTGTGCGGCCATCATCAGTGGGCAAGACGGCAAGGGATCGTATATCGTTGGGACATAGGCAACACACGGCCTCGACACGTGATTTGGACTTGACCTTGACCTGAACGCGCATCTTCTTCTTTTGAGGCTGCGTGCTCGGGTCTTTGGTGCTAGACTTCTTGCGCTTCTTGGGGAGTAGAACGGCGGCCTTGCTGCCATGACTGGAGTCGGGCGGGGACGGAATCCCGCTTGCAACATGATCATTTTCGTTTTCGTCATTATTGTCATTCTCATTGTCATCTTCGTCTTCTTCCTCATCGTCTACCTCAACCTCAATGTACTCGTATTCTACTTCTTCCTCACCACGCAGCTTGCGCTCGATCTCATACACATCAACCCATACACTGTCCTGGGCCTCGGCGCATTCGCACCTCTTAGCTATTTTGCCCATGGGTAGCCACGTGTCTAGAGCAAAGTTGACGGCCTCGGCACAGTTGTAGCCAAGGTTGTAGCCTGAATGGTAGCCGTAGGGATAGGTCACTACAAACTCACCCGGGTACGAGACCACCTTGTTGACGGTGATATTGAAGTGGTTTTTAAGATGTTGAGGTGAAATCAAGAAGCCTTTGTGTCGGAGGAACTGGTCGCAAGCTTTAGCCTCCTGCGGCCAAATCGTCTTCATGGCCGCTTCAAAACGGCGAGCATCAGCCTGTGAAATGCTGTACCACTGCTTGGGTGCTCCAAAGTGCAGGTAGTTGATGCTGTACAAATCGACATCCTCCAAGTGCCATGCAAAGGTGGCCTTCCACATCCCGAGATATAGATAGGCAGTGTTTACACCAGGCACCTTTGTGCCGAGCACATCAAGCAAGTTGGGCAGTTTGTTGAGGTTCCAACGCTCCACCGACTCGTCGAACAACGTGCCCATGAGATCAGCCCCGTATAGAGGCTGGGCGTAGGTTAGGGTTTTCCAGTAGATTCGCTCGAGCTCTTCGCATCGTTCGGGGGTGAACTCAGAAATGTCCATGTTGTAATCGAAGTCTTTGAAGGCCTCCTCATCAATCTTGGCTGAGCCTTCGCGCTTGCTAAATTTGCGCCGTGCGGATGTAGATTGCGTGGTTTCTGCGGTTACAGCTGCAGAGTTCATACGGCCGCGTTGGCGACTCGAAACAGTAGTGGGCAATGAGGCCGAAGTGTCTACTTCTATGGATGTAATAACTTGGTCGGGGGAGGGGTTTTCGGTGTTGCTCTCGGTGCCTTCAGGCGACTGCTCGTGATCGTCGTGTTCTTCGTCTTTAGAAGAAACGGGTGTAATGGGCCGACTGCGACTGCCATCATTGCTGCCGTCCTCGTGGGCCTCTGCCTTGATTTCAATATCCGTTGCCTCAGCTTCAGCCTCAGCCTCAGCCTCAGCCTCAGCCTCAGCCTCAGCTTCAACTTCAGTTGCTGTCGCCGCTGCTGCTGCTGCCGCCGCCGCTGCTGCTGCTGCTGCTGCCATGCGGGTCTTGCGTCCAGGTGGTCTTCCGCGCTTCTTTTTCCCGGCAGTCGAGTTTACAGAATCCGTCTGCGGTTTCTTTGCAGGCTTGGGCGGCAGAGCTGGCGCGTTGTAAGATGTGACTCGGGTCTTGTCAAAGTTTGCCCTCCTTTCGCCTCGACGAGCGGGTGGCTGATGCTCGCTCTGGTCGCACAGATTCCGCCATTGTGGGATGTTGTATATTCGGCCATGGACAAAATTGACTTGGCGATAGGTGCCAGACGAGCCCATTATATCTTGTTTTATAGGATTGCGCACTCGAACTTGTTTGACAAGGTTATCGATGGGGGGAAGCGATTCTCTCCATTCGGACGGAGGAACGATCTTGATGATTCCTGATGTCATTCCGTAGCTGTCGACGGCTTCCATCTGCAGTGCGAAGGAAAGGTTAGTAAATAGCAATATAGAGAGAGCTGTAGTATTTAAACGGTGCGTACGAATTTCTTAAAGTTTTGGAACTGGCGCATGGTGGGCCGGAAGATTGGCACTTTGCCAGACCATTCGGCCGGAAGAACTTCACCAATGTCGTCATCAGGGATATCATGAGCAGGCGGTGCCGGCTCTGAATTTGCTTTGGGGAAGGCTTTAGTCTCTGGATTTTCCGCGTCACAGTCGCTAAGTTCTGAATCATCTTCGTTGTTGGCGTCTGGGGGGGGACTATGACGAGCTAAACGTGACTCCTCGGACGAATGGTCGGCAGGTTTAGAGCAGCTGGTGTCTGGAGACAGATGTGGCGGTGATGTATGGCGAGATACAGCCTCTATTTGCGGTGTTTGAACAGTGTTGGTGGGCTCTAGAAGTGAATCTGGGGGTGCAACTGGTGATTGCGCCATGGCCGTATCCACCACGTCTGGGGCCGGTAGCATGGCAGGCGATTCAGTGTGTGCGTATGGAGAGAGAAAGAAAATATGGTGTAGGTGACAATGCGAGAAATAGTGACTTGCGAGCCGCAGTCTCGATAAGGATCCAAGTCGCAGGCTTCCCAAGTAGTCACGATGCTTGTGAGGAGCTTGTGATATGATGTTTGACGCTCTTATAATGGCGGGCTTGACAAAAGAAACGGAGAATCACCAAGTCTGTCTTTTGCGCGACACATTTAGTGAACAGACCAGTGGAAGAAAAAAGAAGAAGTAGGCGAGTCTTTGCATATAAAATACGAAATAAAAAAGCAAGTAGAGCAAGTAAAACGTTGCTTTTCCACAACAGGTAGAAAGAAAAATGAAAAAGAAAATGAAAAAGAAAAAGAAAAAGAAAAATAAATAAAAATAAAAATAAAAATGAAAATGAAAAAGAAAAGGAAATAAAAAATAAAGAATTAAAGAATTAAAGAAATAAAGAATTAAAGAATTAAAAAATTAAAAAAAAATTGAGAGAAAACCCGCAAATTCAACCTAAATCCTTTTTACAGTGCCCCCATGCCTATAACTACCCTTGCTGCCCTGTAACAGAGTCTCGCAACATGGCTATAGGCTCGCCTTTCTCCACCATCACAGCTCGCCATAGCCCTACAGACTTCTGTTGGCCTACGTCTAGAGCCTCTACCGCCTATAGCCCTTCTAGAGAGCCACTAAAGGGATGCCTGCCGCAAGCGCTGTCTTCCCCTGCCCTGCCTCTCCTCCCTCATATCCCGCCCCTTGTCCCCAGCGCCCCTCACATGGTTCGATGAACAGCTAACTTATGGGCCATATTTATTCTTATATCAACGCTTTAGGCAGGCAGCGGCTGAGTCAGCGAGATTGATAACCGCCCGTGTCACGTGCACGCAGCTAGTCTGGATCTGATAAGTCTAGTCCACGGTACAGTTACACGGCATATCAGAAGATCACAAAGCTACCAAACAACAGCGCTACAGAAATAAAAACACATTTAGCATTACACATACGTCATCTACGCATCCAACGCCTGCGGCATCACCATCTGCAGCACCGGTGACGGGTGTAGCCCCAGCCCAATAGCCTCAAAGAACAACGGGATGGTCCATGAGCTGAGCCAGCCAATTCCTATGTAGACACAATTTAGTTAGCAATAGCCTGCAGAAAATAATACGCCCCCCCACCCCCCCCCCCCCCCCTCCCCTTCACTTACCCGTATACACCACCAGCTTAGTGACTACCTCCACGTCATATCTCACACGAGACTTGGCCAGTCTCGAAAATACCTCGCGATCACTCATATCGTCCTCGCTACCGCCAACACGCTCATTCCGCACAGCTTCGACATTAACAGGCCCTGGAACCTCCGAGCCCGATGACGCGCCCACTGTTCCTCGGTCTGTGTTGGTGGTGACCGCATCTCCCAACCGCACATGCGGGCTGCTAGTGCTGTCGATATCGACGCTTTCGCGCCGTCGACGCTCACGATACGCAATGGTCTCGTACGCATCCGCGGCGCTCTGCGGCCCAATAGAAACTGACCTGCCACGGCCCGGGTGGCGGATCGTATGCACAACATCTTGGATATCCGAAACACGTGGAAACACCGTGTCCAGCTGGGCCCCGCCGGGGACGTACTTGTACTGGGAGGCAGACGTAAAGAATCGCCGTGGCAGAATAAGCCCCGTCTTTTCAATCAACCGAAACACATGCGGCAACACCCGCAACATGGTAGGCTTAGTGACCTCGCGCCATACCAGGATCACAGCCACGCCAAATACTAAGCGTGCAACTACCACGGGCCAGCCCAGGGCCATTATTTCCACTACATAATCGGCCTGATGGATCGGAGCACGCACATCAAATCCAGCTCGCCCGTAGCACCAGGTGCCAAACTCAAGGCCAATTACCACGCCGGCAAAGGATACACTGTCGTCAAAACACGGGCAGTCATCGGCGGGCTCGGGGTGTACCCGGACCAGAACAATAATGATCAGTGTAGACAGCACCGGCGCAATCCACGAGCTTTGGTACATGTACTGGTCCAGCCAGGCGCCATAACTAAATTCCAGCCATCCCAGAGCAACGCCTAGCAGCGAGCCGCAAATGACGTCTAGGAACCCGTGCATTCCGCAGTACAAACGCCCAATTACAATGGACGCCGCATACAGATAGCACAGCAGCTCCAGTGTCAGCTTCGTTGAGTCCGAAAAGGTGTTTTCTGGGCTCCACAGTGTCATGATTGAATACACAGCCACGGAAAGCGCATTGGTGCTATGAGTCGAGGGGAACCCATACTCAAGCGCTGCGCTGCCCGACATCGTGATGCGCTGCAGCGGGGGTGATAGTGGACGAGGCAATGACAGCAGATCCTTGATGAAGCCCGAGAAGAACACTCCACCAGCGAGCATATGCACCAGGCCCTTTCCAAAAGCCTCGAAGCCACACCAGAATAGCACGGGTAGACCAATCATAAAGCAGGTATGGGTGCCAAGGTTTGCAGTGATGGCAAAGTAGCTGTCGAAGAAGGGCGAGCGCGCCCACTGCTGGAAGGCAGCAAGGTGTGGTGTTTCCCAGCGCACAAGCGGGATTAGTTTCTGCCGGAGCTCGTAACGCCATCGCGGGAGGGCTTTTCGGTCTGTACATGGAGAGAAGTGGGTTGGGGGAGTTAGCGAGAGGGTGTCGAAGACGGAGGCAGAGACGGAGACAGAGGCGAAGGCGTTTACGGGAGACAGAGAGCTAGCTCATCTCTATTATGACAGCCACAAGAGCCGGGTTTCTAGCCATTCTGGCTCGACGCCAACTCACAGTGATTCTGACTCCGCAGTCCGGCATCGATGACCTCGGGCTTTGACGGAGGTACAGAGGTCTGGGCCGCCCCTAGGCCGGTCATCTTCTGGAATTTATTCAAGCACGCGGGGGAGGGGGGGGGGTAGGTAGAGATATTTTGCAACAGCCAAAGAAAGAAAGCAAAAAGAAACGCTGGCTTCGCTCAAAGACAGAGAATAAGACACGACACGGGATAAGAGGCGCTTAAGGATATTTCAGAGCCTGCTTGTCAAAGGTGTAGTGTAAAAGGAAGGAGAGAAACAAGATTGGTTCAGTCGAAAAATGATGCCACGGGGGGGGCGGGCTCATGTCAACAATAAGCGAAAAGGCCACAAACAGAGAAGCTTAAGGGGGGAGGGGGGTATTACAGTGGGGGCCCTCAGCTGCTAGGGCCGCTACAGCAGGGCTCAGGGTGCTCTATACAGTGGCTTTTTAGGCTTGCCGTCACAAAATTACAGAGGCTTCTAGGCTAGACCCATAGCTCAATCACATGCTAAAAGTGGCAGGTATCAAAAACTTCGAGATCAAAATTAAAGCTAGGGTTAGAGCAATACTGCTCTTTGATAACCCTTCAACTCCAACTCCGGCTCTCAATTCAATCTCTGAAATACTAGCACACTAGCCCGCTACCCATTGCTAGCCCTTCCTATGCCAATTCAATCGCTCTCTGGAAAACACGTCGTCATAACTGGCGCAACCGGCGCTCTGGGCTTCGCCATTGCAAAGCACTTCATCAGTTCCGGAATTGCCCGCATCACGCTTCTGGGCCGTCGTGTGGATGCACTCACCGAGGCCTCTCTCGCGCTATCTCAGGTCCCGCACTCAGGAGTATTCAAGCGCACGGAGGAAACGACTGGAAGGCCAGACGTCCAGGTTCAGGTGCATACGCATGCAGTGGATGTTGCCAAGCCGGAGGCCCTGAAGGAGGCTGCGCGGCAGATCACCACTGTGCCGACGCATTTTCTTGTTAATGCTGCAGGCATTGCACAGAATAGCCTTCTGATGCGCACATCTGAGGAAGACCTACTGTCTCTCGTGAATACGAACCTGGTTGGGACGATGCTGGCTTGCAAGTACTTCTCGCGAGCACTAGCCAGGGCTTCGGATGGAGGGGATTGTAAGTTGCTTTGGCCCTGACCAACTAGTTTGATTTGGGTTTTAGTAAAAGAACCAACTGGACTGACTATTCTTTGCTCATGCTAATATTTTTTTGCTTTGCTTCAGCATGTATTATTAATGTCTCTAGCTTACTCGCCCTTCTCGGGGGTCGTGGGGCTTCTGCATATGCAGCATCAAAGGCTGGTGTTCTTGGTAAACGACCTCACCGGGCATCTTGCAAGCCTTGTACAGCCCTATGCTAACCTGTCCCTAGGCCTAACACGTTCTCTTTCAACAGAACTCGGACCCCAAGGCGTGCGTGTCAATGCCCTAGTTCCAGGCTACATCGAGAGCAAAATGGTTTCGGGTCTGTATTCCTACCCGTGGCTGTCGCCTATAGAAGCATTCTATCCCTGCTAACTATCAGCTTCCCCCTCCCTAAATAGACATTTTCACCAAGACACCTAACCCACTCATCCAGTCTATTCCACTCAAGCGTCTTGGCACCGCGGATGAAGTTGCCCATGCAGCTCTATTTCTCGCACAAAACAAGTATGCAAATAATTGCGTTTTAAACTTGGACGGTGGACTAAGTGCTGGCATTGTTTGAACTGCAAGGCAAGATTAGAGCAGAGAGGGCAAGTCAGAAAAGAAAAGGCGCATGTTGTGGTGATGGTGGTTAATCTTCAATGAGGATCAAGCCATCGTCTTCATCCAACACTTGAACATCCCCTGCAGCACTAACAGGAGCATCGGTCTCCGTGGCTGCTTCGATTCTGGTTTTGGCCTTCTTGGTCTCGATTGTTTCAACCAGATCGTCCTCATGCGGGCGTTTGAGTCCACTTGGACCAGCCTCCTGAATCACAAGTCCGTCATCGTCATTATCGTTGATTGCAGGAACTGTAGGCTTCGGCTTGAGAGGCACCACCGGTATGGAATCTCCAATGATAGTAATCGGATGTAGCTGACTGTCTTCTGCTTTTTGTATGTTGAGGGTCACATTGACAAAGGTTTCGTCGTCATCTTCATCAATGACAGTCAAGAAGGAATCGGGGTTGATGCCTATTAATGGTCAGTAACGTAGTCATGCACATAGACTAACCATTTACAATTCCCCGCAAAAATAATAAACCTACCAAGTTCTGCCAATTTTTTGTCCAGGTTCTGATCTTCGTCTGCATCATACAACGGGCCAACGTTGTTGCTTACCACCATGTCTTTGGAGCCATATCCCATGGTTGGCCTCAGGAAACCATTAACCAAGTCCGATAGCGTTGCTACGTCAAAGTCGACACTGATAACAACTTGGAACGGGCTGCAAACCGGACATTCTGGATTGGGCTTTCGAGGCTTATCGGGTGCCAATAATCGGTTAGGCGCAAACGGTGTCAGATACACTTCTTTAATCTGATCAAAATGACCCTGAAGAACCTTAAGTGCCTGAATGACCGACAAGCCGGCCGAGATTGCATTTGTGGTGGCAATAGCAGGAATGATGTTACCAGCCATTTGCTTAATATCAAAACGCGACTTGGCAGCGATCCCAAAGATATGCGCCCGTAGGTTAGCCGCTGATGCGACGAAATCCAGGGTATCCTCGTCGTCCTTGTCAAATGTAATACATGGTTTCTCATTCGTCTTGTCGGCCTGAATGTTGAGTATTCTGTTGCCCAAGCGCTCGAGACTGTCCATAAAGACCGCGAGGTTTTCTTGTACAGACCACACATCCTGTCCTCTTTTGAGAACCTCGTCTGTGGTAGAGACATCCATCTTTTGGTAGCACTCTTCAAAACTGAGGGCGACCGGCGGGCGTTTACCCTTCCACATGTCCTGCATTGACAAAAGCCGCTGAATATCTGTATCAAAGACCTTGGTGAAGAGCATTTTGCTGAACTCCAACTTGCCAATGGAGTTACGGATGGCTTTTAAAGCGGCAGACTCCTTGCGCAGCTCCTCGATCTCAGCAGAGTTTTCGGCGTCTTGGCTGTGGTCAAACGCAGACTCGTCCTCGCTTTCGCCAAATATCTCGTTCAGGAGGTAGCTTTTGGCCCAAACGATACAGTGGATTGGTTGGCTGGGAGTGCTGCGGATTGTGCAGACAGGAAAGGTCTTGGGGGTTTCCTTTGGAGTGCAGTCGTAGCAGGCTGTAATGCCCTTTCTGATGACTTGTACCTGGCCGTTGAATCCCGTTGTGCCACTCTCAATCAAGGGAATATCTGCAGCAAGGCACATCTTGTTGACATGCCGCCTCGCATCAAGATTGTCAAGGGCATTGAAAACGAGCGTAAATTGCCTGAACCACTTGATGCTAAACTCAGAATCTTTTATGTTGGCATGGTGGGCGGTGATTCTCGTGTTGGGGTTGAACCTTTGCGCGACTTCCTTGGCGACGAGAGCCTTGGACTTTTTGATGTGTTCATGGCGGAAAAGAAATTGGCGGTTCAAATTAGAAAGATCGATGGTGTCGAGGTCAACAATGTGGATATCAGCGAAGCCGGTGAGGACGAGATTCTTCAGGAGTTCACAGCCAATGCCTCCAGCACCAACCATGAGGACTCGAGACTAACGTGGATAGAGGAGTTAGTAAGAGGATATCGGTATAAAGGGTAGATAGCTGCTGGCTAATTATCACCCCCGTAGAACAAACGGAAATGAGTGCAGTAAAGATAAGTAGGTACAGCTGGATTGGCCAGGAGCACCAGACGCATCTGCGTCATCGTATGTCCCAACAGCAAGGGCACGGAAGATAACCTAGTCGGCAACAGAGCACGAGGGGATCCAACTTGCCTCTTTTATCTTGTGGCTGAGAGACACGCCTAAAGCCTTTTTGATATGAATATCCCGTTGTAGTGAAGATGTCGCCATCGAATGCGAGGCAGGGTCAGTAGTACTCATTACCGGCGCAATCGCATGGACTGCAGCCATGATAAATTATTATTGATGGGTGATTTTTCTTTTCTTTTCGCAGAGCAGGGTAAATTCTTGGTTTGTGTTGGTATTCGGGACGGTGTTGTCGTGATGACTCAGATTAAGAAGAGAGAGAGGACAAAGAAAGAAATAATTACTGGTGCGAGAAAAAGAATGACCTTAGCAGGCTGGAATTAAGACTGACTGGACTGGACTGGACTGGACGTGACGAGGCCAAACGAAGCACCTGCCAAATCTTGCGAACAAGCCAGGCGAAAGCTTGTAGAAGGGAAGGAAGGGATGCCCATCGTAGCTTGAGCCACACTTCAGCCATATTCTGTTGTATTTCCTTGCGCCACATTTTAACACGGCACTTCACCCACCCAATGGCTAATCAAACAGAGATGGCCATGAAACGAAGATGCTTATCCTTGCTCAAACCTGTATCTAAATTGACTACGTTGGTGTAAAAAAACAGGTTGTAGTATACAAAGTCTATTGGAAGACATGTTCCCTTTCGCCATCAGCGTCTGGTTAAACGCCGCTAGATGCGCCGCCTTGCTGCTGCTCTTTATCATCTAGACATTCCTGCGCGCCCGACCCGACAACAATGATTTAATGTACAGTTCCTCCACAAACGTTCCTCTACAAACATCCCCCACCCCCTAATGGAAGAATATCTCATCCGATTCAACTATTCCAAGAAGGTACCGGATGGATTGTCCTGCTTCCATACATCGTTTATACCTGTGTTTGTGGTTGTGGTTAGCATGAGCACAAAAACACTCCAAATCATAATATCAGAGTCGTATCAAAGGTATACGCACGCTTCATGCAATGCGGGCAAAGACGATGCATGCGCTTTGTGTTGCCGCATCCCGGGCATGTGCACAGCGCATTAACATCTTCCAAGGCTTTGCCGGCCATCTGTCTGTGTCTCTTCTTCATATGGGAAGTCTTCTTCTTAGGCACAGCCTTGAGTATTCCCTCCCAGATATCGTGCAGTGAAGGCAGGCGAATATTGATTTCTGGTAGCGAAACTGATATTGAAGGCAGCAGTGGCATCGACATCTTGACGGTGTGGGAGCAGATTCTGACCCAGTTCGGTGAGCCTGATTCCCAGGCAGCCAAGAGGGAAGACGAGCCCATGCGCGGGAGTATTGTCGAGGCCATGGAGGCCATGCGAATATGGCTAATGGCAGCCATGGCAGATGTGGATGTGGATTTGGATACGGTGAGCTGTTGGGGTTTGGACTGCGATTATTGGGAGGAGGGGGGGAGGCCAAGACAAGTTCTCCGGTAGCCAGGTCGAAATGCAGCCCGGGCTATGAAGATTGGATCTACCCTAAGAGAGTAATTGGCGTCGGGGAGGGCTCTCCGTGCTGGGAGCTAAGTCAGTGTTCTTGAATCCGCGTTCTCATCTCTGCATTTTTTTCTGGCTCCATCATTGAAAGCCTCGTTCTATGCGAGTTGGACGAGCAAGCAGGGGGCCCGCATATAAGTTGCACTTTAGATATTAGAAGTTGCAGGCATGGCTAATGGCTCATGGCTGTTGGGACATCTGCACCACGTGACCACGCGGTACATGGCCTTGGATGAATCTGGCACCCATACTTATGCAACCAATCATGGCTGGCTGGCAGTGCACAGACAATTTTTTCAGAGCCATAAGTGCAGCAAGACTCCTTTCGTTTCCCCTTTCACAAGCAAGGCCCAAGAGGGGCATGGTAAAAGTAAGATGAACAAATTGGACGCCAGGAACTAGGAGCTGCTAGGAACAACTAAACAGGGACAAAAAGGACGACAGCCCCCTGAGAACAAGTTGAGTTGGTGGACAGGGGGAAGGGGGGGGGGGGAAGGGCCAAAAATGAATGATCGAAATTCTACGAGGACTGGCGACCAAGACCCCAACTTAAAGCAGCGAGTGAGTGGCATGAAAAAGTCACCAACCGTTCTGTAATCGTGTTATTTCGTTTGTGTGAATTATGGCTGAAATGCTGTTAGTTATTGGCCTGGGTCGGGGTGTGGTTGTACTTTGTGCTTAATGTACCTGTCGTACTATGTTTGCTGTGCTGATTAGTGATTAGTGTTGTACTGGCTTTTGTTGTCTTTGTCTAGGTAGTTTCCCTGCCTCCAAACAAGCAACAAGCACTTCCTTCCACTTTTGGCCGCTCTATGTACACGACTTCTCCTTGTTTTCATTCCCGCTCTCTCTTTTCCTCCTTTCTTTTCTTTCTTTTTTGGCCTTGCGAGATTGTTGCTCTGTTACTTTTTTGTCTTCACTTTTTGTCTTCTGTTTCTTTTTAATCAATAACAATCGTTGCATCCTACGACTCACTAGAATTCGTTTTCTCGTGTTTCTGAAATCGCCGATTCGTTTCTTCTCTCCTTCCCTTTTCACGATACCCCTTTTGAAGCTACGCTTACGCACCGACCAACATAGATACGATACTAGAACACAGCACCAGCACCAATTCCCATTCGCCACGCACTCTTTACTTCTCTCGCTTTACGTCCCTTCCATATCAATAATATCTTGCTCACAATGGCTGCCACTATCTACCCTAAGAGCCATGTCGGTTTCGACAGCATCACTTCGCAGATTGAGAAGAAGCTCCTGAAGCGCGGCTTCCAGTTCAATGTCATCTGCGTTGGTACGTCTAGCAAACTATCCCCATCATGCCGCAACTCGCTAACTTGCTGTTTTCTCTCGTGGGTTTAGGCCAAACCGGTCTCGGAAAGTCAACTCTGGTCAACACCATGTTCGCTTCGCACCTTATAGATTCCAAGGGCCGTATGCTTCCCGATGAAACCATCCGTTCCACCACTGAAATCAACGCCGTTTCCCACATTGTTGAGGAGAACGGCGTTCGTCTACGCCTCAACATTGTCGACACGCCCGGCTACGGAGACATCATTAACAATGACCGTTGCTGGGATCCCATCGTCAAGTACATCAAGGACCAGCACTCGGCCTATCTGCGCAAGGAGCTCACGGCTCAGCGCGAGCGCTATATCCAGGACACTCGTATTCACTGCTGCCTGTTCTTCATTCAGCCCTCGGGCCACACGCTGAAGCCTCTCGATATCGTGGTCCTAAAAAAGCTGTCGGATGTCGTGAACGTCGTCCCTGTCATTGCCAAGGCCGACTCTCTCACCCTGGAGGAGCGCCAGGTCTTTAAGCAGCGCATCAAGGAAGAGTTTGCCTTCCACAACCTCAAGATGTACCCCTATGATAACGAGGAGTTTGATGAGGAGGAAAAGGCCATGAACACTCAGATTGAGGTACGGACCACTCGAATGAAAAGGTTCCTAGCAGCCTCCGCACGGTAACGATGCTAACATCACTTTAGGACCTCATTCCCTTCGCCGTTGTCGGCTCTGAAAAGTCTATTATTGTTAACGGCAAGCAAGTCCGTGGCCGCCAGAACCGCTGGGGTGTCATCAATGTTGAGGATGAGAACCACTGCGAATTTGTTTACCTCCGTAACTTTTTGCTGCGGACTCATCTTCAGGACCTAATTGAGACCACGTCGCAGATCCACTACGAGACTTTCCGTGCCAAGCAGCTGTTGGCTCTGAAGGAGAGCAATGCCCAAGGCAGCCGGCCCATCAGCCCCGCTGCTGATCGCGAAATGAGCCGCAACTCTCAACGACCCGCTGTCAACGGATACTAGAACGGCCCTGTTGCGCGCGAGCCCGTTGTCTACTAGGAACAAGTCGAAGCACTAATTCCACGGCGTCATTGGTTTCTCTTTCAAGTGTTGTTTATCTGCAGCGTTTTCTTTGTTTCTTCTTGGTATCAATAAAGAGGCATGAGTAATCCCATGGGTGTTGAAAGGCAGGGAGACCTCGTACTTTCGCCTGTTTATTTTCAATGTCTCTTATTTTTTTTATTTTCATCTTTTCCTTCTGCTCTATTCTATCGCTCTGTCCACACTCACATTGCCCTATTATTCCTGTGTGATGTTATTGCTAACTAGAGCTTGGATATAAGCTAATTGCAATTTTGTGTCATGGCACTGTTTGTTCTCTCTCTATCCTGGGCAGACTCTTCATGAGCTGAATTTATTCCTTTTTGTTTCAAGTTAGGGAGTGCACTGAATGAAGCCATATATGCTTGGATTAGTCGTTATATGAGATTCTCAAGTATTTTATATGGGCTTGATATGTAGAAAACATCCAACTAATATTGTACTATCTGCCTGTAATGGTCATCATCGCGGATCTAAGAAAGCCCCCAACAGAAACAGTAAGACACTACTGCAAGCCCAATGACATGCTCCACGGTTATACATGATCCAAGTGAAGCGACTTCAGTCTAGACAAGCTCAACGCGCTCGGCTTAAACTTTGGCGCCTGTGTAGTGCCTAGCCGCCCGAGACCACGCAGCAAAAGAAGAGCAGACGAAACGGCTGGATTTTGGGTTGGGTAGTAGCGATGCCAAAAGAGAAGCTGGGCTTGGTGTTGTCCGGTGGGTGCCGTAGGCAGAGGACCAAGACTGCGCGTTCTCAAATAGCCAACCGAAGTTTCTATATTGTTGTTGTTGCGAGCAAAGATGACCCCCAAGCCTTGGCAGTTGTGTTAACAGCAGAGTGATATCCTTATCTTATTTTCTAACCTAACGCCAGCAAGTATGTCTACCTGGAAAGTCCTGTTCAGCTCTATGCACTGCACCTCCTCTTCGCCCATCATTCTTTTCCACTCCTTTAGTACCAGACACTGCGTGTTCGGTGATGCGGCAGGGTTTCTATGCCCGCGGCTTCCATCTGCTTCATGGTATCGTAGAGATAGAAATCAATCAGAACTGCGTTGATATTTGTCTCGGGATGGTTGCGCTTGATCTCGCGTCGCAGTAGCTCGACACACCACACACTTGCTGCGCGGATTTGCATCTCGTACTTTCCACGGCTCTCCAGCTCCTCGCGTCCGCACACCTTGTTATACAAGGGCGGGCTGTAGGTTATGCAGCCAAGCGATGTTAGAATCTGGGGCACACGGTAGTCCGCAAACATGGTCAGCCGGTCAATATCAGTAAAGGCACCGTACGATGCGCCACCAAACGCTGCCCAAACATCAGCAACAAGGATTTGTGCGCGCTTAAGGAAGCGCACAGGCTTGCGGCGCCCTGGCCAAGTAGCCTCGTCCCGAAAGCAGGGGAAGCGGTCGCTAAGAATGTTGACCAGACGTGCGGCAGAGCCATTGGCGGAGGAAATGAGCTTTTCAAAGCTACAGTCGAAATCCTGGGGAAATGGTTAGGACTACGCATAGAGGTGTAATGCCCAGCACAAACAATTTGGGACTCTTGCATACCTCATACATGACCATTCCGGCTTCACGCAGAATAGCTAGCCGAGAAGATAGAAGCGGGTCCTCTTCGTCGGTAGCACTCCGGAAGATGTGCTTCATCATATCCAGATCAAGCTCGGCCTCGTTTTGCCAAAAGTCGGAGCTTGTTATGGGTATATCTAGGGACATGGTCAGCACACCAAAATATTGCCTGGTGCTTGATTTGCAGACGGAGAGAGATTTCCACCCCTCTCCTTGGCTTACCTTCATCGAGAGCCCTCTGCAGCGCTGCCACGAGTCCCCAGTAGCCCGTCCACTTTTTCCCCTTGTATTCTATGCCAAATCGTTCTTCCTCGTTCTTCTCACTCCAGAAACAAAAGTTGAGCAAGTCCATAGTCACGATGAAAGCCAGTGTCTTCTCATCCTTTTCCTTGGGGTGCAGTTCGTTGTCTGTCCACGAGTCGGTGGAGAACTTCTTGGCTGTCATTTTGGAATATATGGACTCGGCAGCGCGCTTCGTTGACTGCATGTCGATAGACACGTCAATTGAGTCATTGTAGACGTATTCCACGCTTTCGAGCACGCCGGTGTCTGGTTCATCGTTGGTTTGGGGCTTGCCGTGTACATGCTGGCGAAGCAGTTCCAGAAGCTCAGGATCGGTCTCGTCGTCTGACATTGCGAAAGTCCCAGATGAGGACCAGTTTCACGGCGAGGGTTCGGGATTTCAGGCACGGGTCAGTTGCCTGGTGCAATGAAGCTGGTGACGTCCGGTATTGGCACTGGAGGCTGTTGTTTAAGTGGGGCGCAATCTATTAGAAGTAAGTGCTTGGCCAACCTACCAACGAACAAAGGCGCAACAAGGAAAGAACGCGAATGCTGGTTGTGCTTTGTTAATCACAGTTGTGCGCAAGGGCATACCCTGAGATCAAGAAGCAATTGCAACGAGAGTAGTTGCCAAGTTTTGACTGTGATCAAACAAGGAATGGGTTGAATCAAGAAACCTATAAACCCTAACTAGGACATGGGGTTTATTCCCCTTCCCAGGTTTGTGCCCCACCATGGCATGGCACCGATGAATCAAAGTTAATCTGATCTACAACACAATCAATAGTTTCACTAGGCTTTAGCAAAGCCTGTTGACTTTTTACACTTTACACAAACCCAGCCCCCCTCATATTTTCACAGAATAACATGGTATTATACCCTCAAACACCGAAGTTTCTGCGATGAAAAGGCCTGTGGAGCTAATGCGAGTCAGTCTAAACAATATTTGACGGCGCACACTGTCGACCGCGGTGCGTTTAGGTTGCCCTATTGTCTCCTTATCTTCGAGAGGTAGCGTCCCGAGGGGCTGTTTACTAACTGTTGTCCTGGAATATAGCACACCTCGCCACAATCTTTGCGATCGCTGTGACGCCCAAAGTAGTGCTGTCCGGCGGTGGTCTCTCATCTTTGGCAGTGCACGACTCCACGAAGCCCGATTTCCCGCTCCTACAGACGATCAAGGGCGCCAATCCGACAGGCTGCCACCACATATGTGCATCGCGCGATGGCCGCGTAGCAGCGAGCGCCTCGTTCAGTGGCGACCTGAAAGTGTGGAGCAGTGACCCAACCACAGGGGAATGGAAGCTGTTAACAGCTCTGCAAACTAGTAAGAATGAAGCACGGGGCCTGGGAGGCGAGAGTAGCGCCAGTGATGCGATTTCCTCGGAGTCAGCAGCGGATGGGCGTTCAAGTCGAAGCGGCGTGTGGGCAGTGGCTCTGAGCGAGACAGGCGAGCGCATGGCAGCCACCACAGTCGACAACCGCGCGTTAGTGTGGGTAGCACGCAATGGAGAGATGGTGCTAGAGCATACATTCGATGGTTTCAATGAGTCGTTCGGCACATGTGTGGCCATATCGGGAGATGACCAGCTCGTGGCTACGGGTCATCAGAACGGGTCAGCATATGTATTCAGCACAGAGACGGGTCGTCTGATGTATTCCTTGTCGAGTAAGTTTTCGCCCATGTGGTGTCTATGGGCTACGCTATGTGTTGAGATACTACGCGTGCTATTTCAGCATGATGAAGCACGGACTCGCTGACATTGTAACCCCCAATAGGCCTTGCCCGTCCTCTGAGAGCCATATCTTTTTCACCAGGCGGAAGTTTGCTTGCTACGGCAGGCGATGCCAACATAATTGCTATATACGATGTGAAGCACGGCGAGCACATCGGGAACCTAAAGGGCCATGCAGCTTGGATCACATCACTAGACTGGAACGGCTCGGGGGAATATTTGGCCAGCGCGGCACTGGATGGCCGTGTAAAAGTATGGAGCATTGATAGGTTGGAGTGTGTAGCTACACATAGCGAGACTGACGAGCCGTTGTGGGCGGTGCGGTGGCTACCAAAAATAGGGCGTAGCGAGTTTTTCGTTACGGGTGGTGCCAGTCGGAGTCTAACATTTTACCGGGAAGCAACTGGCATATGAATATGGAGCCAGCAGGCCCTGGCCGTGATATAGGCTGGCGGAAAGAGGCTAGTGTTATACATAGCCAGTTACGCGTTTGGGCGATGAATTCTGATTAACAGCAACCACACCTCTTATCGTCGCTTGCCCTGACCCACCAGATAGATGTCTTCCCAACCAGACAAAGATTGTATTTATGGCGGAGACGCTATTACTGCGTTGTCATGCCGATAGTGCGCGCTTATTCATTGCACCTTGCCGCTGTTATCTACAAGCGAGTTGTGTTGCCCTGTTTTCGCCCTGTAGATCTTGAAGAAAGACGGAATGAAAAAGGGAAGATTAGACGACTCTAGAGCGCTTGTCGATTTGTGATCTCCACTGAGCTTGAATAGCCGAGCTACAAAACCCGCTCCCATAGACGTTGCTCCGCCGGACCTGGGGATCGGCGTGATGTTGGTAAGGTTCCATTAGAGCCAAGGTGGCCACAATATATTATTCGTAAGCCCCCTTCGGACAAGTCTTTTTTTACGCAAGTTTGAAGGCAATTTGGATAGCTGGCTGGGCTTGCAGCCGCCGTACTGCAAAGTTATATATACACATCTACTTGAGCGTGGCTAGACGCCCTCTAGATGAGGCTATTTAAGCCCGAGCTTCTATTGTCATGCTGGTGATGCTGGTGGGGATTGTCCTATCATGCGCTGGCGAATAGACTGGTGGTAGCTATCTACCCGAGAGCGAGGACACGTATAGGCAGGCTACTATTCAAGATTCTTTGTTTGGCGTGCGGGCGAGACCAAAGTCTGTTATCAGACTCCGAAGAAAGCAGATGGTTTTGCTACGCTGCCCAGAGCCGGTAGTGTAGACGGGGCCGTATTATATTGACTGCTATGGAGTGCCATAATAGAGGGGCCGAGATTGGGGAGAAGTGTTAGTCGGCTGGGAGGGAGAAGACAGAAGCATTGAGTGTAGTGCATCAGGACGCGCAGCTGGATACTGTACTGTGAAACAAAGAACACGGGCTACTGATTCTCGATGCTGGGTGCACACAAAGCCTTTTGCAGTAAGAAACGCGGAAGGCGGTCACAGCAGGAGGGACAACCGTGGCGAAGGACCTGAGTCGGACGAGAAACACAGCAAGCTCCCGCTCGATTGGCTAGCGCTGGAGGGCCTTGAAACAGCAGTGGCAAAGCCAGGGAAGAAAAAAAAGAAGTCCGTTTCCTTTTCTGAGTAGGGGGAAGAGGCGTCGTCAATCTATTTTGGAAGACAACGCGTGTGTCTAGGCACAATGACATCTTTTTGACTGCGTTGCTCTTTCGCCCTTTGCGTCATTGTTTCCTCTGTGCCTCGCTGCCTCCGTTTTGCCAGGGCCCGATCTGTCTTAGCTAAGACTCCATTTTTTTTTTAGGAGGCCTTCGTTGCTGCCAGACTTGGCTTCTTATGCCACTAGACAGACGCCATGAGGATGAAGGGTCTTGGGATCTTCAAATACCCCGGACATTCTGATATCATGACCTTGTAGTAGACGATAAATATATTCGAATCAAAATATCATGACCTTGTCATTTCAGACAGCTTCCTAAAGTGGTTAGGACGTCCGTTCACTGTACTTATTTGGCAATATGGCTGTAGACGGGGGCTGCAATGAGCGCATCATGGCTGTAGACGGGGGCTGCAATAAGCGCATCAAGTAAATGAGAATTTATCATGAAATTTCATGGATGCAATTTCCTGTGTTGCAGACAACGAAGCGGCGACGGGCTTGCGGCTTTTCCTCGTTTTCGCTCCCATCGCATAGCCTTCTCTTTTCTCACGACACACGTGCCGGTCGTGAGTCTATCTCTCAGTCAAGGTCAACCCAACTTGAATGGTCAGAGCCAAGCCCCGTGATTGGCTACTGAGCACAGAGCCACAAGAGGAAGAAGGGGAAGAGAAGGAAGAAATGTCTTGGCTTCAACATGGCAGTTACCCCTGGCCACTATCACCGCCGCCTGACCCTGTCTGCCCCTGGCCCTCGACCAATCAGGCTAGCCACCACAGCTTTTTGCTCTTTCCACTGATAAACACACGACACACGATCCAAGTCTCGCCCCCGACCGCCATGCCCAGTCAACGGACTTTAGCCGTGGCTCTACTATGCCTCCTGCTACGCTGCCCTTAATGCTTCTTCCAGTGAATGCCAACCAGACCTGCCTCTTGGATTCCTATGTTCGCCGCCGTCCCCTTTGGCGCCTTCCCCTGTTTGTTGTGAGTAGCAGGTAACGAAGCGTAGCACTTGTGTGTCGGTACCTGGCATGGCACTTTTTGGGGGAGAGAGAAGTGGGTCCCAAGTGGAACAGAGGGTAGCGGCACCCATTCCTTCCTTCCATGATCAGAGCACGATCTTTGTCTCAGGCTGTTTCCTTTTAATTGAAGAGTGTCTCGCGTGTTGAATTTCAAGCTCTTTCCTTGCACTCCCGTGCTTTCTTGTTTTTAATTCTCCTCATCTCTTCCGCGACTTCCTTATTTTTCTGCTTCATTTTCGTTCGTTTTCGCTCAGTTTCGTTCATTTTCCTTCTTTCCCTTCTTGTCCTTCTTTCCCTTCTTGTCCTTCTTGTCCTTCTTTCCCTTCTTTCCCTTCTTTCCCTTCTTTCCCTTCTTGTCCTTCTTGTCCTTCTTTCCCTTCTTTCCCTTCATACTTCTCCTCCGTCCTCGTTGCTTGCTGTCCTCCTCCCAGTTCATCAACTGAGTTCGCCTTTGCCAACGATCCTTATCTTCTCTTCTTTTATCTATTCGCTTCCTATTCGCTCTCTAAGCCATAGTTTTCGACAATATCTTTTCTTCTTATCTACTTCACTCTCTTATCCTAACCGCCTCCTCTCATTTTTCTTCGCTCCCTTGGTGGCGTTTCTTTGCACTCTTTCAGTCTATCGTTACATCCTTTTCCTCTCCTTCTACCTACCTGCTTGCTTCGATTCCCTGTGAACCATGCGTGTAAGTTGTCTTGGCTATATCTTGGCACCTTGTAGCCACTCTCCCCCAAATGGAACGTGTATCTGACTTGCTCCCATTTTCACCTGAGTCAGGCCGTCTACGCTTTAGCCGCCCTCGGCGCTTCTCTTGTCGCTGCTGTCCCTACCCTGGAGGTCAAGGGCAACTCTTTCGTCAACCCTAAGACTGGCAACCGCTTCCAGCTGCTTGGTGTCGACTACCAGCCGGGTGGCTCGGCTGGCTACAAGCCTAAGGATGGTGAGGACCCGCTAACCGATGCCGACCGTTGCTTGCGCGATGCGTCGCTGATGCAGCTGCTGGGTGTCAACACTATCCGCGTTTACAACCTGTCGCCAAACCTGAACCATGACGAATGCGCCTCAATCTTCAATGCGGCCGGTATTTACATGGCTATTGATGTCAATTCTCCTCTGGTCGGCGAGTCGCTGACTTCCTGGGAGCCCTGGACAAGCTACTATGCCGCCTACCTCAACCGCACCTTCGCTGTTGTCGAAGCCTTCAAGAGCTACCCCAACACTCTGCTCTTCTTCTCTGGCAACGAAATCATCAACGATAACAACACTGTTGCATCCTCGCCTGCCTACATTCGTGCTGTCACGCGCGATCTCAAGAACTACATCAAGCTCCACTCTGATCGCTACATTCCTGTTGGCTATTCTGCTGCTGACGTCCGTGAGATCCTTTTTGACACCTGGAACTACCTGGCCTGCACCATTGAGGGTGAGAAAGACAACGAGTCACGCGCCGATCTATTCGCCCTCAACTCTTACTCCTGGTGCGGCAATTCCTCTTTTGAGAAGTCAGGCTTCAATGAACTCGTTGATGGCTTCAAGGGCTCGGCTTCGCCTATTTTCTTCTCTGAATTCGGCTGCAACGAAGTTCAGCGTGAGTTCACCGAGGTCCAGGCCATTTACGGCCCGCAAATGGACTCTGTCTTCTCTGGAGGCCTTGTGTACGAATGGACCCAGGAAGACAACAACTATGGTCTGGTCAAAATCAACTCCAACGGCTCTGTGTCGCTACTAGGCGACTTCAACCGTCTATATGAGCAGTACCGCCTCCTCAACATTGATGCTCTTCAGGCTAAGCCTGCCGAATCGACTAACGAGGCACCTAAGTGTGATTCTTCGCTGATTACTGTGAAGGGATTTGACACAAAGTGGGATATCCCTTTGATCCCTAGCTCCGACGGCTCTGACAAACTACTTGAAGAGGGTGTGTCGCCCGCTCCTGTTGGCAAGATTGTGAAGATCTCCGATTTCACTGTCAAGCACCAGGTTTATGATGTCAATGGCAAGGAGATCACTGGTATCAAGATTAAGACTGTTGCCGATGACTCCTTCAACTACCCCGGCTATAGCACCTTGAACTTCGACTCATCCGCTTCTAAATCAACCTCGGGCTCTGCTTCTAGCACCGGCTCGGTCTCGTCGTCTGCCTCTGGATCGTCTACCTCTAGCACCGGCTCTACCGATGGTGTCTCTGCTGCCACTATTGTTGCCTTCCAGCCTATTGTTCTCGGAGTTGCCATGTCCATGGCTCTAGCTCTGACCCTTCAGGGTTAAGTCAATGTTCGACATGCTTGTTTTCTTCCCTGAGAAAAAAAAAGTCTCCCACAACCTCTGATGAGGCAAAGGGAAAATTAAACTTTTCAAAGATTTGGTCAGGCGTTTATTTTTTTTGTCTTTTTCTTGTTTTTCCCTTTTGTTTTGTTGTCCGTCGTCATGTTGTTTTGCAATCTATTCCCCCTTCTCTTTTGTAGTCTTCTTTGCATTGTGTGTAACCAACCTGGCTTGGTTTTTTATAACCTCCCTCCCCTCCCTTGCTTTCTTTTTCCTGTTCTTTTTCTGCTCTTTCTTTTCTTTTCTTCTTACATAAGTAATCGATAGTTTGCAAACATGTTCTTGATTATAACTCTGTGTCTTGGACCGTGACTTGGTTTATTTCATGTGTATTCCACGAGAGTCATGTACAATATTAAAAATAAAATAAAAAATTGATATGAACTCGGTACATCATCTGCATATCACAGGCGCTCTCCTTCCTGTTTCCCTTCTTTCCTTCTCTTTGTGAGATCCAACACAGTAGTCAGTCTACTCATTGACTCACTCACTTTTCAACTATCAAAATTTCAAGACTACGATACTAGACGGATACAAGAACATGGCAAGACATAGCGTGTCGCGGCAAGACAGAAAAGAAACCAGAAACGAAGCAGCGGCTCAGCATGTAGATAGATTTGTCTTTTTTGATTTTGTTCTCAACAAGTCGCACCCACTTAACCCTGGAACTCGGGTACCTTGTTCTCCTCCCACTTGCCAGGAACCAGAGCCAGAGGAACAATGCCACTGACGTGCATCTCAGGGCCGAAGATGTGGGCATTTAGGCCTAGCTCCTGGGTAGCAGACTTCATGTTCTTCAGACCCTCCTGGTAGTTAGGACCGGCACGGCGGACCCAAATCTGAACATTGTGTTCCTTCAGTTTAGGAGCAAAGTCGCGCAAAGCACGGATAACACCCTTGAAGGTAGAGGCAACGTTGGTGAAGTTGGCGATACCACCTATATTATTTAGTTAGCAATCAATAGGCTTGAAATTGAGAATAGGAATGGGATAGTAGTAGCATACCGCCAATGAACAGGACCTTGCCCTTGTCGCTCTGAGGGGCGCGTAGCATAAGATCCAAGACTGTCCGGGTGTAGTGGTAGGTCTGAGACTCGGTGGGAGCACCAGAGTACTCACCGTAGTTGGCCACTATTCATGTTTGTTAGAATGCATGTCAGAATATTGAGAAATAATAATTCAAAGTACTCACGTTCGTCAGCAAAGCCGCAAGAGGCAATGGCATCGGCATACACAACTGAGGCACCACCACCAGCAACTAGCGTCCAGATACGACCGGAGGAGTTCAAGACAGTTAGCTTCAGCGAAGCACCAGTCTTGGCATCAAGGTCAGCAATGTAGGCTTCCTCCTTTGTAAGCTCACGACCGAAAGGAGCAGGGAACTCCATGGGGGGGCCAGCGTCAATGTTGACCTTCTCGCCGTTGGCAGAGGCGACGGCAGTCATGCCCAGAGCAGCAGGAGAGCGGGCAATGGCCCACTTGACACCGCACTCGTGGTCGGCAGTGGAGTCTAGCTTAGCAGCCATGTCCAGGAAGTGAACAGAGCCAGCAGTGAAGTCCTCGTTGGGGATAACAACCAGAGGGTTGATCTCAAGGTAAGTGAATTGGCAGTCGACGTAGACAGCGTAGAGTCTGCTGATGAAGTCGACCACTAGAATAGAGTTAGAAATAGTTAACTAAGGCATATGTCTGTTCTCAAGAGACTTACGAATGTTGTGTAAGCCCGATGGAACCTTCTTCAGCAGAGTACTAGCAATCTCCTCGTTGGAGGGGTACTCGGCAAGATCAACAGGGATGAGAATCTTCTCGGCCTTAGCATCGACATCACCAACATCAACACCACCCTCGTGAGTGAACAGAATCCAGTCGCCCTACAAGAAGTTGTTAGTTTCTAGAAGCTTTGGGAGATATAAGTGTTTTTCGAGATCTTTGGCCACGCCCAAGCACACTAGCATTACAGCGCCGCGAATCATGCGCCGCTCATAAGGCTTCATACCACAGCTCAAGAGAAGCATGCGAGGCAGAGGGCATGAAAGGCAGAGGACATGCCCAAAGGTCAGCATTTATGCAGCTGGATCCGCCATTTCACTTGAAATAGACGGCAGTTATTGGGTGCAGCGATCTGAACATAGCTGTCTTGCGTCTAGCAAATTGTCTAGACATGACTGAGGATGCCTTGGAAAGCTCTAGACTTACATCACGGACAGACATGATGTTGATGTAGTACTCGGTCTCCTGGGCGTGAGGAACGAAGGGCTCGACCTATAGATTGCACGATAATTAGCCATCTGAGTTGACGTTTCGAGTTGTTGATTTTGCCTTTAGGTTCAGCGGCATACCAGGAAATATCTGAGAACGCCGGAAGTGTGCTCAACGACCTGCTCCTTGCCAGCACGAGCGGCAACCCACTCGCGGGCCTCAGCCCAGGTCTTGTTGAGGGCTAGAAGGCCGCTCTTGCCTCTCCGCTTGATCAGCTGATCGGGCTTCGCAACGAATCTGGCACCGGGGGCCAGTAGCCAAGGGTAGGTGGCCTCGGCAGTGTCCAGGATGCCCTCAACGCTCTGGCCCTCGGGAAAGTGAAGGCTGGCGAGTTTGGAGGGAGGGTTGTGAGTGGTGGGAGCGGGAAGAGGACTAGGCTTAATCACAGGAGCGCGGGTTAGGTGGTAGTTGACGATGGCCTTGCCATCAGCCTCGAAGATCGATTTGGCTGACATTTTGAGGATGTGTGGGTGAGTCGGTCGGTAATGAGTGACGGACTAGAAAAGGCGAGACAAGAAAAATAAAGAAACGAAGAGAATAAAAGAACCGGCTAGAAATTAACGAGCAGAGCAAAATGGTTAGCTTCCTTCTCTCTACGGACTTGTAAAGTCAAAATTCAATTAGGGAAAGAGCAAGAGAAGTAGCAAACGAAGGGGATGAGGGGCAAGGATTGACACGTACAAACGCAATGACGGGATAACAGGGCAATTGCGAATAGTAGAAAACGGGAAGTGGTGCTGAATTTGTTCAGTTGGACTGGCGGCTAGGGAAGAACAAGGAAGTCAGAAGAGTGAGCTGGTAGTGGTATTTGCGAAGTCGGGGCGGGTCTTGTGAATATTTCAAGAAACATGGCACACACATCTTGCTTGCAAGCAACAGGCTGAAGCACTGGCTGGCGGGGGTATGCAGTGAAGAGGAGAGGGGAGGGGCACTAAGCAGGGGAGTGGCCTAAGGACTTCGTGCTGGAAGCATGCGATTCAGCGGAAAAATAAGGGAGAGCATTCATCTAGGCCCCATTTCACGACGGCAACTGCAAAGTTCTTCTGGAAAGGCGGCAAGGGCAGGAGTGAGAACCCAACAAATATCAGGCGGGGACGGCAAGCTGGTAGGCAAGTAAATTCGTGTGCTTACATTATTCAGTGTCTTGTGTAAAGAAACAAAGGGACATGAACTACCGTCTTCAAAGGCGGGCTTAAATGAAAGGTTGTGAAGAAAAGGGAAGTTTAGAATGAAAGATAAGAAAGACAGCAGCTAGGTGAAAAAGGGTTGCTTCTCAAACAATAGAAGAATCTAATGGAAGCTAGCTTAGAGCCTAGGTGTGTATTGCCTTGTTGGAACTCGGGGCTGGTTTGGCTGACATCAACCACAAAAGCGGACAAAGGCGGATTGGGACTGGACTCTCTCTGAATGAAAGCTGGGGGAAACTAGGGCCCATCAGCCTCCCCTGGTTTGGCCGGGGCGGATGCCCAGTGAAAGGGAAACAGCACAGCACAGCACAGCACAGCACAGCACAGCACAACACAGCACAACACAGCACAACACAGCACAACAAACACATACAACAACAAAGAACAGGCAAGTTATGAGCCAAGCATGTCAAGCAGAGCAGGAGGATTGGAAGGGTGGGGAAGAAGGATCAGAGTGGACGACCCCACTCGGTCTGGTGGTACAGTGCGTGAAAACGCAGCTAGACATGGGTGGGCCAGCTGTTGAGCTTGGAAAAGGGCAAAAAGCGCAAAACGAGCAGAAAGAAGGCTACAACAACTTCCAAGTACGATTAACTGTAGCTGTCGCCACAAACTTAAACACGAGAAAAAGAATACATCGGCCTTTGAAATCCATCTTGTCACTCATAGTCTCGTTGCCCAGAGGCTGCTCGTACTCGCAAGACAAAGAGCCATTGGCTCTCCAAGATGCTGCTGGCTGTGGTGAAAAGCAAAGGGCCACCAAGCCCCTGACTTAGTGTGGGCTTACTTGTCTTTCAATGGGCTCTCAACGGAAAGTGCAAGCGCAATTTTTCACTGGCTCAGGGCTGGACTGTTGGGGACTTGTTTCCGCCAAAACGAGAAACTGCAACGACGACAAAGTAGCTGCCGCAATTCTTTTTGTCCAAATCTTGCTACCCCAAGGCACAACATTGCGACGCCACCGAAACTAAACAGCCACACAATGCTGGCAATTTCTCCTCTTCAAGTATGTTGAGCTGAGCAGCCGCCGAATTTTGCTCTGACGGACTTTTGGTGGGGAACCACCATGAGTCGGTACGAACATCATACACATGTACTTGCATACACAAATACGTTCACATCTCGTCACGTTTCAACATCTTCAACCTGAAGCTCTCATCCGTTTAAAACGACAGCCGCACAGTCTAAAACATGAATCAACTAGTGCGGATGTCCGTCCAATTAGAGCCTATGTCTTTATCTTGGTGTTTGACCTCTTACAAGTGTTTGCACCTTCCTAATCCAATTCTGTGTCATCACAGCACACCAAGAATTAGTAATACTTACCGAAGGTCTCAATTTACGCCAGAAAAGAAAAAAGAAAAAAATAACCGCCCCATGGGAGGGGAGGCTCCCTCAAGGCTCAGAACAATCACCTCACATACCTTACATGTCCGCCGTTTTACCTCGGCTCGCTCAGCTACCAATAGACACCTGAAAGGCATTCCCATGACAACACACTTACTTTCAGGGCGAAACGCAACCTTCCCCTATGCAAGATCGAGAATCTGTGGCTGGCTGTTCAATTATAGGTGAACACATAGCCTCGAACTACCGGCGCTAGTACTTCAATGCCAAAGTCAGTCTATAATGTAATACTGTACCGGCGTGTAGTACACCAAAATACGAATGCTCAAAGAAGCTCCTACCCTTGTTATCCAATAGATGGCTGGTTCCGTTGGGGATGCGTGGTCTGAGACTTTCCCCAGGCTCCTTCCTTATCATGTACACAAAGACTGTCGTATGGGAAAACCGCAGATGGCAAATGCGGACCTCAGGCCTGTGGCAAAGGAAAAATGGAACTTAAAATGTATCACCACTGTCAGATTCTGGGAATCTAACAGTATTTGCTACTTGAATGCTGGTCACCTGCACGCGCAGTACATGCTTCCTGCGT
Organism: Ceratocystis variospora; assembly: GCA_038407165.1. Classification (NCBI taxonomy): domain Eukaryota; kingdom Fungi; phylum Ascomycota; class Sordariomycetes; order Microascales; family Ceratocystidaceae; genus Ceratocystis; species Ceratocystis variospora. The sequence continues at coordinate 25,432 of JAXHKN010000091.1, read as the reverse complement.
CCGGCGATTTTAGGCAATTGCATCTAATCGCCATCACCTTATCTGACCAACTGGCGATGGTCGATTTGCTCCCTTTGGGCTCGGACTGTGCACACTTTGCATTAGTCCAGTCACCACAATATCTTCACATGCGAAAGGGGCTGTCTGTCATTCATGTGAGCTACACCACATCACGCCCCTTTGTTGGCGATAGGCTGGCCAAGGCCCTAGTAAACAGAAACACAGAGATAACCTGCTGCCCCACCATGGTTACATCCCTTTTCGGAGTGCAAAATGGCATCTCAACTTGTTTGCTGATTCATTGAGCCAAGCAGGAAAGCCCAGGGCTCAAGTCAAGGTCTTCACACCCCACAAGCTAGCTCACCTAACCTTGTACACAGTGCCAACTCTGGCCGCCCCAGTCGTCACACACCCCGGCCACAAAATCCCAAATGTGTACTCCTCTACCGCCCCTCCATCGATACGGATGCCCCTCTTTACGCAAGTCTAGCCCCAGCCCAGCCCAATTGCTCGCTATCTAGAAAAAGGTTATTGCTAAAAGGAAAGCCTAGCCCAGCGGTATACTTCAATTGCCTTGTTTTCCAGTGGGCGCTAATGCTAACTTACAGACGGTCTTGAAATTATTGAGTTCTCCCGGTCCCCAACTTCCTCCCAACATCTTTCAGGTTCTCCCACTTTCTTCTCCCATTTGTTTTTGTCCACGCTTCTTTTCCTGTCTTGGCTGTTTTAGCTGTTCTATTTAGTATATTCAGTTCACGCCGCCGGCTGCCACTTCATCACTGTGCAAGTGTCGTGACTCTCTTGAATTGCTACTCGGGTACGTCTTTGTGCTCAATTGTACACCAACTCGAAAGCTGTTCTTTGCTGTTTGCTGCAATCTAACGCTACCCTTACCGAAAGCCCAAGACCGGAAAATATACAAGGTAAAAAGAAACTCCAGCGCCCTATCCACCAAGGCTCATCCACTGCCTTGGGCCATTGCAAACTCATAGCGTGTAATCAAGCAAGAGCAGGGCTCCTATTGCGAGCTCGGCGTCCCAAGTCACCGCAATCCAGCCCTTTTTTCCACCTAAGCTATTTGACTCCTGCTGCTTTTTGCTGCTTGCTCCTCACATTCTAATAGTCTAGCAAGCAATTGCTTGCCTGCCTACCGCCTAACTTTCCTCTCTTCTTTCTTCCTTCCCTCCCGACCTTTTTCGTCTCCGATATCCTCTTTTCCCCCTTCTTCTATCCCTCTCGTCTCATCATTGTTTTCTAAGAGGACCTCAAAACTTACCATTTTCCCTTCTTCTTTATCTTGCACAGGTCCCGCCCATTCTCGTTTGGAGCCTCATCAAACAACCCCTCTTTGCCCTCGACTAAAGCTAAACACTACAACCACCACAACAATCCTCCAAGATGGTTGCCACCGCTGGCGGTCCGTCGGCCAACGACAACATCACGCGCTTCGGCGCTCCCAGCCGGCCTCTGAGCCCTCATCCAGCCCATGCTCTGTTCACCGACAAGACTCGCTGCTTCGTGTATGGTCTTCAGCCCCGTGCTGTCCAGGGCATGCTGGACTTTGACTTCATCTGCAAGCGAAAGACTCCCTCCGTTGCCGGCATTATCTACACCTTCGGTGGCCAGTTCGTCTCCAAGATGTACTGGGGCACCAGCGAGACTCTCCTGCCTGTCTACCAGGAGGTCAGCAAGGCCATGGCTAAGCACCCTGATGTTGATGTCGTCGTAAACTTTGCCTCTTCCCGTAGTGTCTACAGCTCTACCCTAGAGCTGATGGAAAACCCCCAGATCAAGACTATCGCCATCATTGCTGAGGGTGTCCCCGAGCGTGTAAGTCAAATCACTGCCACTATCAAAACAAAACAAAAAAACAAAGATGAGCTAGTCGGGCTTGAAAATTTAGTCCATCATCCACTTCGCTCCGTTCGACTCAAGCTAATGTAATTCTTTTTCTCAGCGTGCCCGTGAAATTGCCCACATTGCTGAGAAGAAGGGCGTGACTATCATCGGTCCGGCCACTGTCGGTGGTATCAAGCCTGGCTGCTTCAAAATTGGCAATACTGGTGGCATGATGGACAACATTGTTGCGTCCAAGCTATACCGCAAGGGTTCCGTCGGATATGTCTCCAAGTCTGGTGGCATGTCTAACGAACTCAACAACATCGTTTGCCAGGTTACTGACGGTGTGCACGAGGGTGTTGCCATTGGTGGTGATCGCTACCCTGGTACTACCTTCATTGATCACCTTCTTCGCTACCAGGCCGACCCCGATTGCAAGATCCTGCTGCTTTTGGGTGAGGTCGGTGGTGTCGAAGAGTACAAGGTCATCAAGGCTGTCGAAGATGGCATCATCACCAAGCCCATTGTTGCCTGGGCTATTGGTACTTGCGCCAGCATGTTCAAGACCGAGGTCCAGTTTGGCCACGCTGGCGCCTTTGCCAACTCCAACCTGGAAACTGCTGTCATCAAAAACCAGAAGATGCGTGAGGCCGGCTTCCACGTCCCCAACACCTTCGAGGAGATGCCCGCTGTTCTGAAGGAAGTCTACAACAAGTTAGTTGCAGATGGCACTATCGTCCCCAAGGCCGAGCCTGTGGTTCCCAAGATCCCCATTGACTACTCTTGGGCCCAGGAGCTGGGCCTCATCCGTAAGCCCGCTGCCTTCATCTCCACCATTTCCGATGACCGTGGCCAGGAGCTGTTGTACGCTGGTATGCCCATCTCTGATGTTTTCAAGGAGGATATTGGCATCGGTGGTGTCATGTCTCTATTGTGGTTCCGTCGCCGCCTTCCCGACTACGCTTCCAAGTTCCTTGAGATGGTTCTCATGCTTACTGCTGACCACGGTCCCGCCGTGTCTGGCGCAATGAACACCATTATTACCACACGTGCTGGAAAGGACCTGATCAGCGCTCTGGTTTCTGGTCTTCTGACCATTGGTTCTCGTTTTGGCGGTGCCCTGGATGGTGCTGCCGAGGAATTCACCAAGGCTTTCGACAAGGGCTTGTCTCCTCGTGACTTCGTCGATGGCATGCGCAAGGCTAACAAGCTGATTCCTGGTATCGGACACAGAATCAAGTCTCGCAACAACCCGGATCTGCGTGTTGAACTAGTCAAGGATTACGTCAAGTCCAACTTCCCCACTCACAAGTTACTCGACTACGCTTTGGCAGTTGAGACTGTCACCACCTCCAAGAAGGACAACCTGATTCTGAACGTCGATGGTTGCATTGCTGTGTGCTTCGTTGATCTAGTGCGCAACTGCGGTGCTTTCTCTCCCGAAGAGGCTGAGGATTACATGAAGATGGGTGTTCTTAACGGTCTGTTTGTGCTGGGACGTTCCATTGGTCTGATTGCCCACTACCTCGACCAGAAGCGTCTGCGTACTGGTCTGTACCGCCATCCTTGGGATGATATCACTTACCTGCTGCCCAACTTGAGCAAGGGTGCCCCTGGTGCTGAGGGTAGAGTGGAAGTGACGATCTAAGTCCAAGTAAAATGGAGTTTTTTTAGATCAAAAGAAGCAGCAGTAGTATGAACAAGAGTAATGACTAAAGAATGAAGAATTACATGCTCTGGATTACCATATCCTGTTTCATGATTATTCCCGTGCCATGACAGAGTTACTAAGGGATAAAGAGGAAGTATACAATTATTAAAGTGCCACTATTTATTGACGTTGCCTTTCTTAAGAGAAAATACGTCTTTACATGTTTCCCAGCCAGTTTATTACCATCATAGAATATGGCCTTGGGTCATGGAGAAAGCTGCCATAAATGGGGAATGCATCGTGGTGTTCTTGGAGTCTTGGTTTTATATTAGCAAAACTTCAAAGTACCACTTGAATGAAAGGCCTATAAAACATGGTATTTTGACGTCTAAGGACGCTTCTTAGCTGTTTGGTGTTGAACGAATTTCTTTGAACGAGTCAGACAAACATGAGAGGGTGTTACACGACTAGCGTCGTCGTGTCACGTGATATGTGTGTATATGGAAAATAAAAGTGGGGATAGTTGGTCCAAGGATTTCCCGAACGACGCCCACTGCGAAGCTTCGTGATGGTTGTCGATAGAAAATGCTGAGATAAGAGTACTGGAGCCAGCTCAATGAACAGTTGATAAACGCTAAACAAAGTACTAAGGTCTGGTGAGTTCTCTTGGCATATCCGTCTCTATAGCGCGGATTGATGGCTTTCAGGTCAACTAGAAATCGGAGTCGGCAAAATACAGGTCGCTAACAAATTAGGTGCGGCGTGAAACAGTCTCCTCCTTGGCTTGGTTCACCTACGGATAAATTGTGATATTGCGTAGCTGCAACTACCATATCTTTGTTATATTCCTTGCAAATCTTAGCCATCGCCGGTCTACGAAGCTCCAGTAGTGACAGCGACAATATCGACGTACCCTAGAAAAAGAACACCCCCTCCCTCGCATACGTGCGCAACCACACACACACACACACACACACACACACACACACACACACACACACACACACACGCGCGCGCGCACACACTTCACCATGAGCTTCTTTCAAATTACACTGCGGCGCTCGGCCATCGGTCTCCCAAAGCCAATCCGTGGCGTGCTTGCGGCACTTGGCCTGCGCAAGCGTGAGCAGATTGTGTTCCACCCCACATCGCCCGAGTTCGTGGGTATGCTGATGAAGGTTAAGGAGTTGGTGGACGTCAAGACAGTGCCAAAGACTCTTACCAGAGCCGAGGTCAAGTCGGCAAGGACGCCCGAGAAGGGTTTTGTCAAAGTTCGGAATGTGCGCGAAGCATAAACAAGCCGATCAGGAGAGAGGGCTGGTGCGACAAAACGCCCAAGGGTGAAGCTGGGGCTGGAGAGCATTACATGGCAGTAGTGTGTATGAGACGATATCTAGATGTGTACAATACAATCAAATCAGGCCAAGCATCACACGTGCCATACACCCAAATAGCAAAAAGGGACAATCAATCAGTGGGGAGGCCAAACATCAATCTAAGGTTGCGCAGTGTATATAAACAATAGAGATGCCCAACCCAAGAACCATAGAGACACCGACAGCAAACAATGGAAAAGCAAACGTTACACCATCTATCCCGAGAAAAATCAAAACGAACAGACAAATCAAGCAAGCAAACAAGCATGGGCAACACAATAACAGCCAGGGAATGAGAACGACCGCAAGTAAACAAGAAGAAAGCGGCAAAAACAATACCAGAAGCCAGAAAAGACTACATATGCCCCAGCTTTGCTTGATCCACATACTCTTGCGACGGCGATTCGTAGTCCTGTGCAAAATACGTCTGCGCATTGCGTGCCAGCCACACGGAGAACTTGGACAGTTCCTCGCGAAGCCGGGACACAGATTGCTGGTCCATATTTGTCTGGGCTACAAGCTCGGGGAGAGAGACTAGAAAAGGAGGTCAGGATAGGCCCAGAAGAAGGCCCCAGAAAGATTAGCAGGGCAGGAAAAAGAAAAAGAAAATGAGAGGGGGGAGGGCTGGCTATACGTACCAAGCAGGCGAGCCAAGTGTTCTGGGCCATATGTGTCACAGGGACCAGTGTGCTTCTCAGAGCCACTTTCCCATAGTTGAAGCATATCGTGATACTGCGGTCTCTCAAATCTAGAGGGGGTAAATTAGCATCTGCCACTCGTCACGTAGCTAGCTGGAAAAGAAAAAGAAGAAGTCCCCCCCAAAAAAAAAAAAGGTCGCAAACGTACCTGTATAGAAGAATCTTGCCCAGGGCCTTCTCGAAGTACTCTCTGACTCCAGCCACGACTTCATGCAAAATATCCCAGTTGGCGCTCTCGGGTGTGCGCAGTTTCTTCTCTGCCTGTAGATAATCATCTAAAATCGTTGCCACCGGGTACGCATGTGGTGTAGGCACAAGCATATTGTTCTTGGTCACATTCTCCCAGTCATCGACCAGCAGAGCCTTGATATGATCAGCAATTGGGAGCTGGATAGCTGGGCGGGCATGGAACGCGTCCTCCTGCTCAAGATCGTAATCTCTAGCACGACGCGGCCCACGGCTCGAATGCGACGACCCTGCGCCACCTGCACCGCCTGAGAGGTGGGTGTACGGGTGGAGATGCTGGCCGTGGGTGGCACTACCGGAGCCTCCAGCGGTACCGCGTTCTTCACTTCCGCGCACACTGCTATCAGCACGACCCGCAGACTTTTTGCTTCCGCCCATGCCACCTCCAGCCTTCTGGCCGCCAGAGCCACCAGTCCCAGAACCGCCAGTGCCTCCCGACGCAGATCCACCGCCACCATTAAGGGAGCCACCACCAGAGCTGTTCTTGAGTGAGAGGGTCTTGGCCTGGATGGCGAGCTGGCTGGCAAGCTCCTTGTTCTCATCGGTGAACTTGCGCATGCGGTCGCTAGTCACCCAGTCATCCCATGTATTCTTCCAACCTTTGTAATGAACCTTAAACTTCCAGCCGTCGATGGAAGCAGCCTTTTGCACGTCAAGCACTTTAGCCTCATACAGCATTTCATGGTGGAAGCAGAGAACGCGCTCATCCTTGGCAAAGGGCGGTACAGCGTGACGGGAAGGGGCCATTGTGATGGTACGGGGAGAGAGCAGAAAAAGAGAAATAGGAAGAGCGACCAGGTAAAAAGAAAAAAAAAAGGAAGAAAAGTAACAAATGGACAACGAAGGCGTAAGCGGTGAGAAAGACTGAGTTGACAAAGTCCTACTCTTGTGCTTGTGCTAGCTCAGACAATTCTGCTTCCAAATGAGCCCCCTGACGCAACAATTTTAAGGCGAGTTCCAAGTTGGCGACGATGGGTTTTGATGGTAGGAGGGATTTCCTTGTTATGATATGACTTCTGCTTCAGAAGTTGTGGTGGTGGTTGTCTTGGTGGTTAATTCAGATGTTCGACAAGGCCCCGGAATGTTTGCGCTTAGGAGAAGGCCGTGGGCATACAGTGCGTAGATTGGTGTTTATACTGTGAAAGCGTCACCATGTATCGTCACTTCAATAGTCGTCGCCCAAGACCTTGGGAACCACGCCAGACACCAGTGGAAAGACTAGAAACAAGCAATCGTATGCTCAGGTAAAATATAAATATTTGAAAGTATATCATTCTACCCGACGGGCTTATCTTTCTGTACCCAATCCTGCATCGTGTGGGCTACGGCCAGCTTCTACTTGCCGCTCCTATGGCCTCTTTCATCTGGTAACACGCAGCCTTGTCATCAAGGCTTCGGTCGCCAAGGTGGGAGGGCTGGAGTCAAACTGGTCAATATAGACATCCCGTAGTCCTGCAACTGCTGCCCAGCATCGCAGTACGATTATCAAGTTAAGTGGCGGAGATATCACCCAGTTCCAGATTCTGGTCGGCCAGCATAACCCTCCTTCAGGGCCATGATTAAGCCTTGTGCACGGCACAGCGCTGTCAGAAGGGTAAATTAAGCCCAAAGGTGGGCTAGTAACCAACCAAATCCGCATATGCCTGACTTGATGTCTTTTCAGCACCCAAGGGCGGTTCCTCTGCATTTGTCGGCTGAATGCTTGGAAGATAGGCTCACCTTCACAGGACAAAGTGCAGAGTCTTCTGCGCACTGTGATAGCGCGACGCGTTCACTTGTGTCACAAACTTTTGGTCCTCATTTACCGCCCCTAATAGCCACCTGTATGTGTGATATTAGGGTTAATTGGAGTGACCTCGTCGATTCTCACGGCTAATCCTGTGTGACAGACTCGAGCAGTGTGCATATTGCCTTTGCCAGGCAACCGCCATCATAAACGTCCCTTGCTTCCAGTTGGATTTTTTTCAAGATGCCGCCCACCGAGTCTTCGATCCTCACCAAGTATCTCCTTCTGCCTTCCACGCTACCCGCTATCGTTTCCCTGGCCGACTTCACCGCCATGTTCCCCAAAGCCCAGCAGGCATCACCACACATCCGCACACTGTATCATGATTTGCAGGAACAGCGGGCAGAACTAATAGATGCCGTGTCAGCTAACATAGAGGAAGAGGTGGCACGTGGCCGGGAGCTGAGGGGCGCTGTGGCGCGACAGAGGCGGCAAATAGAGGCAGACGAGGGAGACGACGAGATTGCCGTTGAACAGGCTGTAAGCTTCCCCATGTTGGCCCTGTGACCAGCAGCGTTTGTGCCGCTAACAAATGAACTACGCAGCTTTTAGGGCCGATCTCTGACCCCGCCTCTGCGTCGGGAGGGGCGGCAGCGACGGCTACACACACACTGTCGTCCATCATCCCTGCCATGGACGCCGCCATGAATGCTGTAGACACCGAGCTACAAAGTCTGCAGGCCGAAGAGGAAGCACTCTTGGAGGCTGTGAGACAAACGGTTGGAAGCCTGAGCGATCTACGCTACGGGCGATTGGCAAACGCAGATCTACGCGACGAGGTGATGGATGGGCTCAAGGCAGTTGAGAGTGCATGCGGAGGCAAATAAGATGGAATGGACGTAGTAGAGGAATAGCTTCTTGGATCACAGCACTACGGTATGACAACTAAGACACGAATGCACACGCAATAAAATAAACCATGAACCTGCTATCGAATGTCACCTTCAACCAAGGAAGTAAAAATAAAAAAAGTACCCAACAAGCATCAAAATGAAGAAGAAAAAAGAGCCCCGCCGCCAAGTCCTGTAGTATGTGCCCGAAGAGAAGAAACAGGAATATATAGAGGTGATAGATGAAGTGATAAGTCAAACAGAGCGTCAAGTCATTAGCCAAGAGAGAAATTAAATTGCAGAGGTCTCCTCCCCTCTGCATAAGCCCGTTGCACTCTTACTGAGCAGTCGATGCGGCAGCCTCCGCGGCGGCACCAGCACCCGCAGCGCCGTTAGCCCGGTTGCGGTTGCTCATGTGGCGGTTCCTAATACCAGGATTTAGTCAGTTATCTAAGAGCTAGACGGGCGGACGGATATTGAATCAAACACGTACATAAAGAGACGGGTGACGAATGTAACAAGCATCATAATTGACCACTGCGGCACGAGGTTGATGGCCCACATGGCATATGCGAAGGGAAGCTGGAGGTTGTACTGCACTAGCGGGCCGTCCATAGGATGGAAGAAGCCCTCTACCAGAGACCACTGGGGCTTTGTCAAAGTTCCAGAATCAGATTCTGACTCCGACTCGGAATCCTCAGAGCCAGGCGCGACCTTGGCAATGCCTTGGGCCTGAAGCTCAAGAAGACTGTCCACCGAGACAGTGGTGATGTTTAGACGGTGGGTGTGGATGGTGGTGTTGGCAGGCGCTGGAAGCATGTCAAAGGCCCAAATGAAGCCGGGACTGCAGGCCCAGGCATTGCACAGGATTGGCTCATATTCGCAGTTGAGAATGGCAGTGTGCGGGGCCGAAGGCATGGAGGCAAACTTGGCAGCAGTTTCGTTGAAGACCGACTCAGCATGGCCGCAGAGACCTATGCATTTGCCATGTTAGCGCAGTCTCGAGTCATCAGGAATACGGGTGGTTCTTACCTTGACATGTCTTGTTGCCACCAGTGATGAAAACCCACCATTGCTCGGGAACCGTCGCGTCTTCCTCCACAGGTTCGTACAGTGTGTCCTTCCACGACGGGAGGGCAAGAGGCTCCAGGACCTTTTTATTTAGAATCACCTCGGGGACAACCTCCTCGATAGCCTCGGGGACAGCCGATGGCGAAGGGATCATGGCAGTAAACTGACCGATGACATTCTGGAACTTGGCCTTGTACTGGCCGAAGAACGAGTCCTGGGCCTGGGCCACGGCGGGCAGAGCAAGGGCGATAGTCTGGTAGCGCATTGTAACAAGATGGCGTTGTTTGATCGCGTAGAAGCACTGTAGAAAGGAGACCGCGTCTAGAACCGTCAAGGAGAGGTGATGACTGGAAGAGGGCAAGGCAACAGCAGCAGAGAAAGGAAGAGAAGAACGACGAAGCGACAACAGGAAGGGAAGGGTGGGAACAAATAGCAATGCAAGTCAGCCAACAGAAGCAGGGGGGGGGGGGAAACGGACAGCTGTAAGTAAACAAGGAAAAGGAGGGTGTTGTTATTAACAGCAATTGGTTATTTTATTTTACCAGGACAAGGAGAAGGGGCCCAGGTACAATAAAGATCTTGGCGAGTGGAGATTAAATAAGATCAAAGGGGTGTTGAAATGTGGGAGCAGAAATATGGCTGCATGAATGCACAGAACAAGCAGCGAAGCAGGGGAAACAGGGAGTCGAAGAACACGGCGGCTCAATTTCCATGATATTATCATCATCAGTCATCATTTGCTTAGCTTAATTAATCTTCTGCTCCGTTGATTGGCTGTATTAAAGCCGACGTGTGGAGACCTTACGCCACAGTATGTTGCTAGGACACCAGGGGTCAGAGCGAGCAGACGCCACATTCATGCCACAGAAAACAGAAGTGTGGCGCATCAAGAGCCAGGAGTGAATTTCGCCATCGCCAGCATCGTCGCCATCACAACTCTGCGACAGAAGCTCAAAAATCATGGTGAGTATTTGTAAGTTATGTGTCTGTCGCCATTTTTCCACTGCTAATACTTCAATGCTGTAGGCACTAGAACTCAGAAGCCGAGCTGGTCGCAATCGTGCAAGAACCACAGCATCCCCTATAGAAAACTCGTCAAGCCATGAGCCGCACCGCCAGACGCGCAGTCGCCGACAGAGCGCATCAGTCGAATCCCTAGAGCTGCCAGACAGTCCAGCTGCATCGAAAACGCGTTTGAAAAAGACACGCCAGCAGACACGCAGGGAAACCGCAGGCGCACAAGCACACGATGAGACGATGGAAGATACGTCGTCTTCGTCGCGTGCGAACCCGAGGCGTGATGCGCGGAAGCAAAAACAGCGAGAATTAGATCGGGCCTCTGAACCACAGGGTGACGGTAGCCTAGAGCGCGAATCCCCCCACCACAGCAACGAAAACTCAGAGCTTGAGGGGCCTGTCCCGCCAAAACGCAAGCGCGGGCGTTCCTTAACAACACAAACACACGACGCAACACAACTTCCCGCAGATCCAAGCTCGAAACGGCCGCGCCTCTCTCAGTCTCGGCCCGCTAATGATGTGGTACAATCTCCCCAAACTTCGACACCAAACCCCGCAATGCAGACCGTGGTCAAACCCGTGCCGCGCAAATATACTCACCTTGCCCCACGCGTGCGCCATATCCCGCGTTCTACGATTGAGGATAAATGGTCTCCTCTCGAGGCGTCGTCACAAACAGCAATCAAAGCCCTTCTCCATCTTGCCGCGCAGCCCGCTCTCACTCGAACTGGCACCAATGCTATGCGCCATAAGGCCGGTCTTGCTGCTATACGCGCTGTCAGCAAGCGCATTCAAAGCAAACTCAGTCGCGGCCTGCCGTTTCCCCCAGCCTCACCCGGCGGAGTCCCTGTGCGCAGCGGGCCGGCTGTGTCTCGTCGTCGCAAGGATACAGATGCCGGACGTGCTGACGAGCTAGATTTTGAAAAAACCTTGGCTGGCGTCAGCGTACTGGAGGAGGGATTGGATACACTGCTACACTCGGTTGCTCTCCTAGAAAAGGAGCGCGATAAGCTAGCTCAGCAGATTGAAAAGGAGCACGAACGAGCCGTCAAACTCGAGGGTGATGTAAAGAAGGAGGCCACCATGTGGAAGGAAAGTCTACGCAAAGCCCATGCACTCACGCCAGGCAAAACACAACAAGACAGCTCTTCTAGTGATACTACCAAAACACCGCGTCTGTTTTCTACCCCAGATGCCAACGCATTGCCCGGTGAAGCCTTCCGAAATTTAGACGCCGAGAAAGGGGAGGTAGCCGAGGAGGTCCGCGACCTGGCAAGCCAGGTGGCTAATCATATGGAAAGCATTCGCGGCAACATGGCACAGATTGGGGGTATTATCCCCCAAATTGGACGCACACGAGCAGCGCTACAGGTAGTATTGACAAAGAACCTGGATGCGAAACAGGTGCAGACGGTGATGCTGGGGTAGGGCTGGGATATGGTTGTTATTTGCACACGGGTGGTGGGTAATGGAATGGTTGAAATTCGGGGGAGGAAGGGGTGCAATAGGGGGCACCGGGATATCGGAGTTACGGGATGGGTAGATACATGCACTTATAGGCCCGGCTGCTTATCGGGGGCTGCTGCACATGGGATCACGGTACATTGTTCAGAGTCATTATCTAGCGTTGCTTTTTCTTTTCTCTATTCATTTGTTTCCTTGACTTGGTCGTTTTGCTCACGCTACTTTTGCTTTTCTCGGTTCTACTGTATTCTTTAAATTTGGCTTGCATATTGACTGTTACTTGAAGATACTGTAAGGTCTGATCCCAAAAGAAAAAAAATCTGAGTATTGTTCATTTGTCGGTTCAACCGACGCATTCTGTGTCACATAAGATAAAGGCTCGCAAAGAAGATAGAATCGGGGTGAAGAAGAAGAGAAGGAAAGAGAGAGAGATGCAAGAAAGACTGGGACACGCATTCTTCACTTGCATGTCCTAGCTAGTTATCCTGCCTATGGTGGTAGTGTACATTTTTCATGATCATGGAGATTCTCTGCGTATATGCCACGCTTAATAGGAGGTGTTGGTGCCGTTGACAACGGGGTAGGGAGCACCAGTTCCAGTGGCGTAAGGAATACCACCGGTTCCAGTTCCAGTGCCAGCAAGGCCAGTGCCAGCGGGAAGACCGCCAGTGCCAGTGGCGCGGACAGTCGAAGTGGAAGTGACGATCTCTTCAGCAGGGCACGAGTCGGAGTCAGAGTCAGTTCCAGCAGGACCAGTAGGAACTGCAGCGAAGCCGGAGGTAACGGATCCCGAGCCGGAGCCAGATCCAGAGCCAGAGCCAGAGCCAGAGCCAGAGCCAGAGCCAGAGCCAGAGCCAGAGCCGGAGCCAGTGGCACCTGCGCCAACAGTAACGTAGACAGTCTGGGGAGGGGAGGTGACTGTGACGGTAGCAGTAGCACCAGATCCAGGAGGGCAAGTGCAGGAGTCAGATCCAGATCCAGAGCCGAGGCCAGATCCCGAGCCAGATCCCGAGCCCGAGCCCGAGCCCGAGCCCGAGCCAGAGCCAGAGCCAGAGCCAGGTCCATTGGTGGGGCCGACAGGGGAATTGCTTTGAACTGTAGCAGGCACAGTCAGGACCTCTGTGGCAGTACGAGTACCCCGAATGATAGTGGTCTCGTCAGGAGTGTCCTTGTTAGAGCTACGGTCAGATCCATAGCTAGCTTCAGTGTTGTAGCCATCGGTTCCAGTGCCCGAACCAGAGCCGGAGCCAGAGCCAGAGCCAGAGCCAGAGCCAGAGCCAGAACCAGAACCAGAGCCAGAGCCAGAGCCAGAGCCAGAGCCAGAATCAGAGCCAGAGCCAGAGCCAGAGCCAGAGCCAGTTCCAGTTCCACCAACAGGTGAAACAGAGGAAACAGGCAGAGAACTGCCTGATGTAGCCAATCCCTTGCCACTGCCGCCTTGCATGACCGATGAGGCAATTGCTGGAACCTCGGTAACAGGGCAAATGGTAGTGTAGAGCGGCACAATCTGGGTAATGACCTTCACTTCCTGGTCATCTAGGGGAATGTCTTGGGGCCGTGATGGGCAGTTAGTAACAGTTGGTGCACAGGACGTAACGGTCATCAGTTTAGTAGTGACAACCGTCAGAGTTGTCTGCTGTCTACCAGCAGTGCGGGTGTTTATAAAAGTAAAGTTGCCGCTTTGGGTAGGACCAGATCCGTACCCAGTAGAAGCAGTGTTCATTGGGGCAGTACCATATGGTCCAGTGCCCTGAGGAGCGGTGCCATATGGGGCTGTTGTCAGAGGAGCAGTGGTCAAAGGCGCAGTGCCGTAGAAGCTAGGAGCTGACGACGATCCAACTGCATCAACAGAGCTAGTCGAATTAGCACTGTTGATGGGAATTCCATAACTGCCAGTGCCGGAAACAAGCGGGATGGAGGAAGAGGAGGATGGACCGGTGACAGCCGGAACAGAGCTAGCCGAGTTAGCACTCTGGATAGGGTAGTTGCCCGTTCCCGTGCCTGTAGCGCCAGGGGTTGAAGACGAAGAAGTTCCGTCAACGGGCGAGAACTTGCTGATGACATCACTAGTAGGATCAGTGGAGGGTGTCTGAACGCCAGGAACCGAGCTGGAGGCATCGGCTCTGGGGTTTCCATAGATGGGCTCCTCCTCGGGGGCACTGGGGGGAGCGGAGTAGGCAGAAGCAGCAGCAGAAGAAGATGAAGAGGCGGAAGAGACGGCAGGGGCACCGTAAGAGTCCTGACCGGGACGGAAGCTGCGGCCCTGGAATCTGGGCGAGGCCGAGGCCACAGCAGCAAAGAGCAAGGTAGCAACAGAGGCTTTCATTGTGGAGGACAGAGGATCAGGGAGGGAGGGAGGTTGATGTATCTGTGTACAGGGTTACAAGGTCTCAAGGCTTGCGATAAGACGAGGGATAGGTGCTTCGTTCGTAGAAAAAACCGGCAATGAAAAAAGAAACGGAGGAAATCAAGATACCAGAAGAAATCAATTCTACTGTCGATACAAGCTGGAGAAGAAAAAAAAAAGAAGAAAAAAAAGATCACACACACACACAGAGTATGTCAAGATATGGACAGGGAAAGAAAAAGAAGCAGGACAAGAAAACGACAGTCGGTGATTCAAAAATCAAAAGAGGCAACGTGATCAGAGATCCAAGAAGACAAGGAGTTTTGTTCGTGAAGAAAGAAAAGAGAACGAAGTGAAAGTGAAATCAGAAATGAACGAACGTCAAGCTACCGCTATTCCAGATATTGGTAAAGAAAGACTTGGAAAGAGAAGAGAAAGAAAGAAAGAAAGAAGACAAAGAACGGCCTTAGTGAACGGAAGGTGAGGAGAAGAAGAGAACAAAAGCGAGAACGGGGCTGTCTGGGTGAGAGGGAGCGTCTGGACGACTTATACCTTTTGGCTGCGCCGGCTAGAGCTGCATGGAACTGAGCACAGCGTGTAACAAGATTCATACTTTGCACACTCCCACGCCGTCACGTAGGCCATGTTCCCACCCCCAGTGCCTCCAATACTCGCAGTGCTCCTGGTGCTCCTAATACTCCTGGTACTCCTGGTACTCCTAGTACAAGTACACCTAGTACTCCTCCTAGTACTCCTAATACTCCTAATGCTCCTAATGCTCCTGCCCGCTCCCACGAGCTTCCCAGCCAGGCCTCCTAGTAGAGAAGGCGCACTCTTTCTGCACACAATGTGCTGCACCGTCTGTAGCATTGTCCTGCCTTGAAGGCTTGGCGGTTGACTTGGCTCCTCTAGCCAAACAGCTAGGGATGTCCTGTCATCTCGAGCAGGGGTGTGGCTGTATCAGCGGGGCGCGCTCACAATAGGCGTGTGCGTATAATTATGTGTCTCTCCCTCAAGCACAGCACGTCCTGTGCTTCCAAGACCAATGCTGTTGTATACCAACGTCCCATCTCTTCATCTCTACGTGATGCCCTGCCATATCGACCCCTGTTTTCCTTTTTCTTCAGCCCGTCTTGACTTGACTTTGTAACGAGCTTGCTCACCCTTGGTCAGGGGATAAAGAAGCAGGGTCACGACGCCCAGGAACGCAGAGTGTGCAGGGTGGAAAATGCAGCCTGTACTGCACGTAAGGCTAAACGGGAACCATATGATCATCCCCTTCACAGACTACCTTCTGCTAGCGCCTTTCCATTCTGCTCTCTTCGTTCCCATCCTCTCTCTCTCTCTCTCTCTCTCTCTCGGGAAGGAAAGATAGACTAAGTAAGCTAAGTGGAAACACGGAGTAGCCCCAAACGTTTATTACTATATAGAGCAAAGGAAAGCGAGAAGAAAAAGCCCCGGCCAAACGAAAGTGATGCTTGTTTGTACTCGGAGTATTTAGGCACCCAAAAAGACGCATCCAGACTTAACTAACTTAACCTCTTATTAGCCCTCATTAGCTCTGGCTAACTTGGCTGCTTGATTCCAGACCACTTAAGTACCTTGTCAGGTTTGCGCTGGGAGCCCGGAGGATTCGGGTCGTCCTTAATTTCGGGCAGGGCCTGAAACAAACACACAAGCTAGGGTTAGTTGTCGATACAGTGGTGCGTCTAGGGTTAGAGTCTTGGCAGTTGGATCCCGGGAGTCGACGTGCTGACTAGTATGCCAGACCACCCACATTCCGTAGCTGAAGAAGACAGCATGACAGCTTCTAGGACGCTGCACTTCGCCGGACAGCTGAGCAGCAGCTCAATCTAATGCTGTGCTCACTTCACGGTGCTGCTGTGCCCACAGCCACCATCGGGCACTTGAAATCGCCCAGCTGTGTATCGCTAGGGGGCAGACAAGAAGCAGCAGCGGATCAGTATGCAGGAACATTCTCTCGCCCCCGCCCAGCCCCTGCCTAGCCCCCGTCTCTAGCACACACACCCTCCCCGCTATGGACCCCTCCCTTGCGATACATCAAACAGGTCCCGTGCAAAGAGTGTTTCCTATCTAAGTTAGTCTCAGGGGCGAAGGCCAGGCGATCAAGAAGGATAGTACAATCGATAATCGTGAGCTCCATGCTCAAGCTCCATGTTTAATTTTGCCGCTACCAATAATTCTGTCTAGTCTCTCAAAGCTGCCAGCGATCAGCCTTAGGGTATTCAAGCTGACAAGGGTTATAGCGTCGCACAAAAGGCTGCCCTCCCCACTTCCTTCTCTGTGCACCCATGACACAGCCCGTCCATCCCACGTCTCGTGTAATTTGCGCACATATAACCCGAAACACATAATCTCTCCATAGACCTGTGACAATGACAGCCCTTAGCCAGCTCGAAAAGGGAGTGTCTGAGAATAGCAAGACAGACACCAAAACTGCGAGGATATGCGGACCTAACGGCGATATACACCGCGCGATAGAGGGAGACGTCTGGTGGGGCAGGCAGTAAGCTTTCTGGCAGGTCTTAGAAGAGGAGGCACACTGTATCAGCCCGACTCATGTGTTCTTTTTTTGGAAGGATCTTTAAAAAGAGCGGCTTCGCTGTGACACTGTCAACGTTTGACTTCCAAGATCTTCGGGCAATGCCAATGACGTCTGGGAGGTTTAATGCAGACAAAAAAAGGGGAAGGAGTCTAAAATAGCAGCTTCCCCTTCGAGCAGCTCCATACCATTCCCTCGCCAGGCAAATGGCTCTACCTGTGGCAGTGAAACCTGCAGGTACACACATTAATTGCAAGAGCTTGTTCAGAATGGGCAGTTTCTTTGCATTGAGGTGCTTGACAAAAGTCCACGATCTAGGACAAGCCCCCACTAAGGCAAGCGCGGGCGTAAACAAACAACAGACCCCAGGAAGGGAAGGTGCGAAGCGGGTGTATGAAAAGGTTTCTAACCTCCTGAATTCTCTTGTTTTTCTTTGTTTTGTTCTGCGTCTTTTTTCCCGAAATTACAGCCAAGACGGCAACACATTCGACACACAAACAGCATTCAAGACCACCCAATAAAACAGGCTGCCGTTACATCTCATCGCGGCTTACTGCTTTTCGGACCCCTTGCTGTGTGCCAACCGACCCCTTTTCAGAGCCCACCAAAACCCCACCAAGTTACCCATGTGCTTTTCCGTGCTGGCTTGCCGCCGGGGCTGCCCAGCCAATCAGCTTCGCAAAAACTCAGCCCCTGCCGCTACCGAATCTGCTGAGTATCTCCGTGCTCATGGAACTGCCCGCCCTGCTAATATTCTGCCCCCTCAGCCGACGAGGGAGCCGCCTGCTCTGCCTGCCCTTGACTTCCAGACTACCTCGCTTGGTGAGACTACCGTCTATCACTGTCGTCAGGCCCGCCAGGACCATATCGTAAAGAAGGCAGATGGCCCGGACTGCAGCCTGAGCCATGGCCTTGTCCAAGAGCCGGGCGTTCTCAAGAATGCAGAGGCAGTAAAAGCCAACACCCCCCCTCCTCCCTCTCAGCAGCAGTTAACTTTACACCCCGCTACTGACCAGCAAGCTGCTATGCCTTTGGCCTCTCATCCAACTAGCGCCAATCCGTCTTCTTTTTTATGCCAGGGCTCCGCCAACTCACAGACGTCCTGTTGCTCTGTGGTCGCTGCGGCTGGTAGCACAAGCACACCCACCCATTCATCTTCTGAAAACACCAACCTTGGCTCGATCGCTGCTCTTTCTGCTAAAACACTGTCCGTCTCCAATTTGGCCAAGTCTACCTCGTGTGGCTCTGGCTCCTTCTCTCCCAACTCTGGATCGTCCAACTCAGTGGTCCAGCCATCGGAAGTTGAGGCTATTGCTGTCCACCTGTCTCGCGTTCCCTCTCCCCTAGCAAGCACCGTGGCTGTTCCCCAGAATAGCTCCGCTACTAAGCCTCCTACAACCTCGCTTGACGTGGCTTTGTGGAGAGTCACAGCTAAAAATGAAGCCGAGCCAACCACGCACGTGGATATTGCTGTTCCTGAGCTCAAGAATGGTGGTGAGGATGACGTTCTGAATGTCTAGTTGGCAACTCAAGGAATTAGTCGTGATCACGTTGCGTTGACACGTGTTGCTCGCTCCATTGAAGGTGGCAGGCGTGAGTTGAGAGAGTCAAGCGAGGCTCTTCCGAAACTTGCTCAATCCGCTTCAAATCTCAATGTTAAAGGCAAGGGCAAAGAGGTGGTTAAGCCTATAACTGCCACCTCCAGCGATTCATCGGAGCCCGAATGGCTCAGGCGCTATCGCAGGGTCGGCTCTGCTGACCGGCCCGTTGTTGTCAGCGTATATGGCGCCGATGGTCTGCCTTTGGATTTCGATCCAACCAACTCTGTCCACCAGTCTGAGGTCAACCTGGGCCTTCATCTTGTGGCTTTGACTTCTGATAACCTACGGCTTGAGCCTTTTGATATCCCCAATAGGACTGCTTGCATTGGAAAGTTCAACGCCGATGGAACTATGGAAGCAGCCGGCGACCATGCTGTTCCCGAGCGGAAGAGCAAGAGAAACAAAGAGACACAAGCTTCCTCGTGGCCCCATATCTTGTCTCGACTGATCAAGTCCTCTAACAGCGAGCCAGGCTCCCGCCTGGGCCGCCTCTCGCGCTCGGTTTCTCGCAATGTGCCCTCATCATCTGCATTTCCGTTTTCTGGCTCGATTTCAGCTTCCTCTAAGTCGACCTGCCATAATTTGACGGCGGCGCCAGAAACTGACCCGCAGACTCTGGTTACTCCTGCTCCCACCGCTATTAGCCAGGCTCCAGCTCTGGCTGTTACCACCACGTCTGTCTCTACGCCTGCTTCTACTGTGGTGAGCAACATTACAGTGCCGGCTGAGATGGTAGGTTCACAGCAGCGAACTGATATTTTGGCTACTAGTATCCTCAACAGCCGCGACAGGCATGCCTGGGAGAGCAAACAGGAGAAGGAGTTGATTGGCCCCAGTGCCAGCGAGACTAACCGAAACATCAATGCTACCTTTCCTGTTCGTTTCACAAGAGCCATTATGCGCGGCTCCATTGGCCGTCTTGTTCCATCTTACAGCAGTGGTGCTGGCTATCCTGGTGGTAGCAGCAGCAGAAGCAGCAGTAATGGAAGTCCTAGTGAACAGGTAGCTCATAGCACTGGTCGCGATGATAAGGGACTGTGTCCTGGATCTAGGGTGTCGGGAACTGAGAGTGAAGAGGTCGAGCCTCGGTACAAAGTGCCAAACACAACACCTGAAACATCTTCGGTCCAAGATGATGTCGACGCTTCACTAGCCAAGGATACATCTAAAGTAGGCCATGGAATACGCCATCCCCTACAAACAGGAAGCTGTGGCGAGCTCTAAGTCGAGTCTAGCTCCTGTATGCTGTCGCTTGTTAGTTCCTACTATCGAAGTTTGCTTAAATTGCATTGACGTTTGGCGAAGAAGGGAAGTTGTATATAATATATATACTTATATATCATATCAATCATTACAACGTTGCTCGTACCATATAGTCGTGTTCCGCGGTCGCTAAAGACACTGCTGTATCTTCTATGCTATGTCGTGCATGCTACCATATGCCGATGAGTGTCATGGCAGGCAAGTAATCAAGCAAATATGTACGTAGATTACACGAATATCTTTTTCTTTTTCTTTCTTCTTTGTGTGTTTCTTTCATTCATCGTCGAGGTCTACTTTTCCAGATTAATGCTTTTACCAAAGCGAGCATACAGTTGAATCTTGAGGTCTGTCATCTCCTCGCGAATTGCAGAGAGTTTGTCTTCAAGCTCCGAGGTATCTTCGTCGAGACGAGTGGAGGACTGAGCGAGCAGCTCCTGAGCCTGTTCCAGTGGAAGGTGAAAGAAAGCATCGCCAATCTTGTAGGGGACTTTGGAGTCCTCGTCTGCTAGTTCGAGTTCGGTAGAGAGGTCGTCAAGGTCTTCCTTTTCTTTCTATAGCAGGGGGACGTGTTAGTTTTAATGAGCTTGACTGAGGGAGGGGGAGAGAGGAGCTAGATAGAGTGGAGGTATCATCCAGGGGCAAACTGGGAGCCAGACGTACGTTTTTCGTCTTGAGCGCATCCTCGAGTAGGGTCTCGCGTTGATTTAGGCGACTGAAGAGATTGATCTTGTCCTGATCTTCACGGCGCACCTGGACTTCATCGCCCATAGTGGCTTCGTCTTCCTTAGAGAGCTAGGAGGATTATGGCATTTGTTAGCTGGTTGTATTTTGCCGTGCAAGCGTTGGAACAGGAGGCAAAATACCATTCGTCTTTGCATCATGTTGGGCGTGTGTGTGTGTTGGTCTTGTGCAAGCTTGTTGTGTAAATATTCATCGCAGTACGAGGTGGCTTGAATAAGACATGGGCTTGCTTAGGGTCTATGATGAAATTGAGACGATGGTGGGGCTATTAGGGTTTGAGGGTACGAGTGCCAGCCTTGTAGGATTTGAGACAACGCGGCTAAAGTTATGAGGCTGTCTGCCGGGGGGGGGAGGGGGGGGGTTTGCTTCCCGCTGTTTGTAAGTAAATAAAACAACAAATAGGAATAAATACGCGGTCTACCCAGCAGGACCATCAACCACACAACTAAGTACACAGAAAAAAAACTACACTGCAGACAGACAGACACGACGGTACCTCGCAAATGGCACCTGGACAGAAGCTGTATCCGCGCGGAACAGTCAAGAAGATTGTGAAGGCGCATTCAAACTGCAACTTGACCAAGAACGCGGACGTATTGGTGAGTTGAGCATATCGTCCTGTTTCTAGTGAGGCCCCTTAATTTCGACTCGCAGTGACTGACTTAGCTGGGCGACAAGATATTCCTGGACTACATGATGTTTATGGAGAAGTAAGTTGGGCTTTGCCTTTGCTATGTCGAGTGTTGGTGTTGGTTGGCGGCATTGCTAATGCTCTGCTTCGATAGGCTTGTTAAAGAAGCGTCAATAGAGACTAGGAAGAAGGGAGAGAGCAACTTGACCCCAGCGAGTGTAAACAAGGTCGTGGCTGTAAGTGGCATGTGTCCCAGCAAGTTCACTTAGGATCCGCTATAGCTAACATTGATGTGCAGGATTCGCTGCTCAAGTTTAAGGGCTAAACAAGCAAGAGAGAGAGAACAGAGAAGGGACAGGTTGTAAGTGGTTGACGGTGGAAGGGGAAACAGAGGGAAGAGGTACGGGCACAGAAAGGGGGCTCGGATTATGAGGGACACAACAGGGCCCTAGTTGGCCCATAATTACCATCATTGAAAGACTGGCGTAGGGAAGACGCCGTGACCGATGGAGGGCAAAAGCTCAAACTTAATTGAGTCTTGAAGCAACAACGAAGGCCATCGTACTGCGTAATATTCCGACTAGTAATGGTGTGTAGCTGCCTGCTTTGTGGAGTAGGACAAGGTGGAGGTTGAAGTTGAGGTTGAGGTGGAAGTGGAGGTGGAGGTGTAGGTGGAGGTGGAGGTGGAGGTGTAGGTGGAGGTGTAGGTGGAAGTGGAGGTGGAAGTGGAGGTGGAAGTGGAGGTGGAAATGGAGGTGGAAGTGGAGGTGGAAATGGAAGTAGAGATAGCGGTAGAGGCAGAGGCAGAGGCAGAGGCAGAGGCAGAGGCAGAGGCAGAGGCAAAGGTGGAGGAGATAGGGACAGGAATAGAGATGGGCAGGGATAGGCTTAGGCTTGAGACAAAGACGAGAGAGGAAGAAGTCAGAGAGCTAGGAAGCGAGTGTGAGGTGGACGTTGACTTGTGCCAAGTCAGATGGATGCACTGTATGTCAGGATTTGTTGTAAAGTTAGTCGAAAAGCAGGGATAGGCAAACGACAGCGTGTCGCATGCAGCCGGTAGAAAAGGAAAGGTGCAGCTTCACATGAGCGTAGCTTACATGGAGGCCATCGTGGAGCAAAGAGGACAGGACAGGACAGGATAGGACAGGATAGGACAGGATAGGATAGGATAGGCCAGCGCATAACAAGGGAGGTTCCAACGGATTCTAGAAGATAGCTATGAAAAATGGGTCCATTCTTGGGCTTTGGGGCTTTGGGGCTTCGGGGCCTTGGGGCTTCGGGGCTTTGGGGCAGCCAGAGCCAGACACCATGCCATGGAACAGGGGCATGTAGGGGCCCAAGCCGCTGTAACTCTTGTCTATCCATTCGAAATACGTGTGTGTGTTAGTGCCTGCAACTTTGTCAGTAGCCAGCTCAATCATCTCCCTGTGACTTATCATCGGCCCCTATCGATAACAGACCCCACCAAAACCCGCTGTAAATAGGCTAGTCTTAGCGGCCCAGTGACCTGAAGTGACCCATAGCTCCTGCCAAACCTGGCAAAGAGGGAAGCTGGCTTCTTTTGTCCCCAAGGCTGGCGACTTGCAATATTTCTTGATGTTTGTTTGTGCTTCTGACATTTTAACTTTCTCTTCTTCTTTTCTCCCTTAATCATCAAACATCCGTCTCTAATAAATCCTCACCTAAAAACTTTTGCCTTCATCTTCCCTCACCATCTGCTTCTTTGCTTCTCCGTCTTCTCGACTTTCTTCCACTGCCGAATCCCTGCCTGCTATTCTTCCATTCCAGCCCTCTTCTAGCAGCGCAGCCGCCAGTAAAGAGTCAGCGTTCTCGTCTTTGAGCTTCAACCTCTGACACGTTTTGGATCTTTGAGCCTCGACTGCCATCTCGAGAGTTCTAGAGCCATTGCTATTTCCATACCGCCCCGTTATTCAACAGCGTACGCGTGCACCCATACCCTCACACTTACGCACGCATCAACATCTACTTCACAATGGCTTCACCCACTGCTACTGCTCAGCCCAAGGTCCCTAAGAATGTGGCCCAGGCCATCATCCGGACCGACTCTCCTGCCCCGTCCTCTGTAGTCACTCAAGAGAACGGAAGCACAGATAGCTTTGATCACCCCATCCTCAAAGAGCTCCAGAAGTGAGTCGCCGCCCAGTGCGATGTCGTTCCTGCTTTGAGAGGGAGATAGCTAACCGCAGCCAAATACAGGAACATCCGGAACATAAGCAAGAAGATTGTAAGATTTCTGTTGTCTTCCATCTTTCAACCCTTTCTAGTCTTCTCCCACGACCCGGCGCTAACTACTATTTTTCTCTCTCTAGGCCAACTCACAAAAGGCGGAATCAATCGTTGCTCAAAATGCCGGCAAGTCTCTCGACGATCTCGTTGCTGCCCGCATCATCAACAAGGACCAGAAGGAACAGATTATGAAAAAGCCTGGCCAAGTCGCCCAGCGCGTCCAATGGGAGGAGCAGCTGGCCCAGCTTATCAAGTTCTCGTCCGAACTGCGCCAGGAAGCTCTGGCCGACAAGACCAAGCTGCGCGAGGAGTTACTGCAGGCTTCGCAGCAACAGAAAGAGGAGGCTGTCCAGGAAGCCGAAGCCAAGGCCGCCGATGAGAAGCGTGCAGTTGTTCACGATACCCTCTTAGCTGTGGCCCAGTTCCTGCGTCTTGCTGCTGCTCGTCGTGCTGAGGAGGCGGACCAAAACCTGGACGAGAACCGCGCTCTGGAGGGCGTTCTCCTGCAGGTTTATAGCGGCGATGAGGCTGCTGTCTCCACGATGCTGAAGTTGGTGGATGGTTCTGAGGAGACCACGGTTAGCACCCAGGGCGAGCCTCTCCATACTACTTGTAAGCGACGACATGATATTGCTCGTGTAACACGGCTAAGAGTACTGACATTTATGTGAATAGACGCTCAGGTCAAGGCCGCCGCCCAGGCTTACCGCTCCCCATATGATGCTGTTGAGGAGGTTGAAGCCGAGGCTGGAGCTGAAGCTGGGCCTGAGGCCACTGCCTCTGGTGCTGCAGCTGAGACCGAGCCTGTAACCACCGAGACTGCCGCTGAGGCTGAAGACACAGCTCTCGCTGTCAGCACCGAGGCCCCTGATGGTGAACAGACCGAGGTTGCCGCTGCGCCTGCGGTCAACACGGAGCAGGCCCCTGCTAGCCCTGAGGAGGCATCCACTTCTCAAGATTGGGTCAAGATCAAACACGAGGATGCAGAGGCTACTCCTATCATTGAAACAGCCGAGCCTGTCGTTGAGCCCCCGAGCAACAAAGCTTGGGGCAAGAACAACAATAATAAGCCCAGATCATCGCCCAAGCCCTCGGCTGCAGCCCACCATAAGAAGACATGGGCCGAGGACACGGTAAGTTGAAGCAATTAATGATTATTGGCTGTATGAGGACCAGGGGCAAGTTACTAACGCTATTTTGCTTTGTAGCCTGCCGGTGCCGAGGCTGGAGATGGTTTCCACCAGGTGCAGCGCAAGAGTAGTGGGGCTCATCAGCGCAGTGACTCCTACCGTGGCCGTGGTCGCGGCCGTGGTGAGTGGCGGGGTGGTCGTGGGTCATTCCGTGGCGGAAACGGTGGGGGCCGTGGAGGCCGTGGCAGTGGAGGCCCCCACCATTACCAGCAACAGGGCCAACGCCAGGCTGTGGCGCGGGAAGAGTAAGAACTCGCTTGCCTTGCGGAATAAGCTTAAGGTGAGTGGGAGACCAGGGCCAGCCACATGCCGCATGTGAGTCGCGAATCACTGGCCTGTGATGGATTTGCTTGTACCACTTACGTCGACGTCTTCTTTTCATTTGCGCTCTCTTTTTTTCTTTCATTTCTTTTTTAGGTGTTATTATTTATGGGGGCGTGTTGTTTCATCATCATATCTTTATCGGCGGGCATTTGGCGCAGTTGGGTTCAGCGGGCTTTTTTCTTTTCTTTCTTCCGGATGGACGTTTGACCGTTGTTTTGCAACTTTTTGCTATGCAGAATTTTGGGGTAAAGCCTGGATGGGGGATGCTGGGGACGGGAAAAGGGTTTTTTTTTTTTTTTTTGAAATTTTTTTCCTATGTAGGCAAGACGGACTGTATTCTGAGCTGTGATGGTTAGCTAATTTGAAGAAAAAAGATGTTTTGCCTGGACTAGCTGCTGGCTGTTTTGTTCGTCTTGGTGATGTCTGATGCTGTTTGTTCATGAATCCTAACGACTCTACTGTTACACTACACTATGCATGCATTGGTGTCCTGGCGGTACATGTACATGTACATGCATTCATTCTGTTAATTTGAAGCGTTTGTCTG